>JBBPBX010001052.1:0-83502 GCA_038048925.1 Garcialebias charrua | reverse complement strand
TTTCAGAGACTGACTCGTCTCGTGTTTACCGGTAGCTTCTGTTAGCTTCTGGCAGACATTAGCAGCAGAGCTAAACACTCGGTCCATATTGCCGGGTTGACTCAGCGGTCACGCGGCGCGTCAGCGGTGGATGACGCGTTACGTCGGCGGTGACGTAGGTGCGACCTATACACCGGTGCAACCTATTTACCGGTATGGATTTGTCCAATTTATTGGCAATAATTGGACAGTGCGACCTATACAACGGTGCGACCTATACAACGGAAAATACGGTAATATTGACACAGTTGAGAATTTTATGGCAAGAAAGTTCATGCTCAATAATCCAGGTACCAAATCCAATAATTCTCAACCAGGTCATCTGGACAGTTTATTTTTTATAGAAACTGGATGGAGGATGAAACGTGTCTATAAAAAATAAAGTGTCCAGATGACCCGACTGAGAATTATTGGGTTGAGAATTTTATGTTTATTTGATGGTGATTTCCATCTTTTTGGAGGCTAAATACAAATACTGTACAAGGATTACACAAGATCTTTGTTTAAAACTTTGGCTTCCCCAAACTACTCTTGTGAGATCTCACAGTATCACAGTGAATGTCCTTTACAGTACAGTGCTTGACCAAAACAGCCTTAACACAATCTCAGTGTTTTCCTACCATTACACAAGCATAGCGCACCACCCTGTCAACAGAACCGAATGCCCTGCCTACCGAACTGCCTCCCACACAACAACCGCCGGCACTGATGTAGCGCTAAACTAAGATGCACTAGCTAGAAAGCTACAGATGTAGTGCTCCATCTCCAGCACCACCCCATCTACAAAAATCACAGAAGATATGAGCGCCCTGTCAAGTAAACTAGAGTAATCACTGCATCTCTTATTATAAGGTAATCTTAGTTTTAAACTCTTGACACCAAAACAAACAGGTGAAGTGCATTTCTTCAAAGAATGCTAGGCGTTTATCACCTCTAATAATAGTTATTCAAGACGTATTCAAATCTTAAAACACTTTACAGATCCCTTGAACCGACTGCTTAGCTAAATTATTTTCAAATATGATTTTTACCTGCAGAACTTAAGCTCAACTTATTGCAGACAGAGGTCCTGAAGTTATCAAATGAGCATTACAACTCATCTTAAAACTCAAAACTGAGTCTAAAATTAAATGTCAATTGACAAGTTTTTGTTCCAAGTTTCAGAAAAAAATCAGAATCAGAATAAGCTTTATCATTCATTCATTCATTCAACCTTTATTTATACAGGCTAGCCTCGTTGAGTCACGGGGACTCATTTACAAGAGGGACCTGTCTCACTCACACCAAACAACCATCCACTCTCACACTCACACCTAGGGTCAATTTAGAGTCACCAATCAGCCTAACAAGCATGTTTTTTGGTCTGTGGGAGGAAACCGGAGTACCCGGAGGAAACCCACGCATGCACGGGGAGAACATGCAAACTCCACCCAGAAAGGCCCCGGACCGGGATTTGAACCGGTAACCTTCTCGCTGAGAGGCAGCAGCTCTACCAGTTGTGCCACCGTGCTGCCCGAGGTACAGCGAGAACATGTACGCCTAAATTACGTAAATTCAGTCCTAGTTTTATATTCTACAGGTCCAAAAGGTTTATTTCAGGTCAGATTCACTCATGTAAGCATGTTCTAGTGAAACTAAACAAACCAGCTGATTTGCTTTGTAACCCACATACAGAGAAGAAAATGTTATACAGTCCAACTTATGATCGTTTTATACAGCATCCTAAAAAATATCAAGCTTGGTGTAGTTTTAACTTCTATCCCATCAGTCATTCCTGTCAAAGTAATACAGGACTCATGCACATATAACCAATTTGATCAGCATCAACAATGCATACTTCATGGTTTAAAGTTCTAGACAATTAATATTTGAGATATTAAAGTCCCAGCAGAAACAGAAGTAATTTATAAACTGTTTTTACACTAGATTGCTTCTTTAATAAGAAACATTTAGTTGGGTGTTTTTATTTATTTATTACGGTGGAACAGTGGCTCAGTTGGTAGATCTGTTGCCTTGCAGCGAGAAAGTCGCTGATTCAAATCCTGGCACCGGGACCTTTAGGATGGAGTTTGCCTGTTCTCTTTGTGCGTGCGTGGGTTTTCTCCAGATACTCCGGTTTCCTCCCACAGACCAAAAATATGCATGTTAGACTGATTGGTAACTTTAAATTGTTCCTAGGTGTGAGTGAAAGAGTGAATGGTTGTTTGCCTCACTTGTCTCTATGTGTCCCTGTGATGGACTGGAGACCTGTCCACCCTAGCTCTTACACAGTTGGTGACCAGTGACTCCTACAACCCGAAAAGGAAAAAGCAGGTAAAGATAATGGATGGATGAATGGATTTTTTTTTAAACTAAATCTTCAATAATTAGACAAATCTGGCTGCTGTAAGGTAGACCCAATAATTCAGCTACCGTAATTTCTGCCATTTAAGTCGCTCCGCCCCATAAGTCGCTTTAGTCCAATATGTCCAATTGGAAAAATCCATAAACGTGTCGCACCTCCGTATACGTCGCATTTATTTTGAGTCACCGCTGAAGTGTTGCGTATGATACGCGTCACCGCCCTGCTGCATATGGCGGCCACAGGAGCGTGCACGGAAAGACTTTAACAAGATTAATAACATGGTAAAAACAATTGTTTGTTTGCTGAAAATTATAGCAAAGCTGTGTCTTAGCTTAACCTTTCCTTAATAACTGCACGAAATTGTCAAATCAGCTGGATTTAAAAAGTAGTTTTGCTACATGCACTCGCACGGTTGGGACCGGTGCATTTTCTTTAAAATTTAGCAAGATAAACGCTTAATATATTTGTTAGCTGACATTATAGCAAAAGTGTTTCTGAGCTTAACCATTTCTTAATAAATTCACGTAATGGTCAAATCTGCTGGATTTAAATTGTTTCGCTTTGACGTCTTCCAAACGGTTGCGCACGCTGCAAAAGTAAATCCAAACGGTCGCGCACGCTGCAAAAATAAATTGTAAATAAATTGAATTTTCACTCAAACATCTCCTACAGCTAATAGGTTGTAAATGTCCACCCAGTGATTACTTTCTGTAAGTTTCATCAAAATCTGTCGTGTGGTTCTTGAGCTATTTTGCTAACAAACACTAGTTCAGACCTCCAGAGTTCAGGAGGCCGGGCTGCGACAGAGTGAGTCCGAGCAGAGGAGGCTTTTTTCGGACACATGAGCTAGGAACGGTCGGTGGACCCTAGCGGCCGAAAGTGGTACTGCTGCCCCTAGCGGCCGAAAGTGGTACTGCTCCATTTTTTTTCGTCAGATTGAATGGAAACTGTCACATCTCAGCTAAAAATTGGTCTAAATATATGGGGGGAAAAATCCATAAATATGTCGCTTCGCCCCATAAGTCGCAGGACATGAAAATTAGTTTAAAAAAAAAACTGCGACTTATAGGCCGGAAAATACGGTACTCATGCATTCACATAGATGGGCATTTTGATAAATTTTGGGTGAATTAGGTCAGTGCTGAGATGCAAAAGAAAAAAATAAAATGAAAAAAGGCCAACCTGCACATTAAAAATTAACATGCTTGCATAAGCTTAGTCCTATCCAAGTGTATGCATCTGCTCCTCCCTCACCTCTCAAATATCAACCACTTACGGGCTAACAGCATTGCCGTCACACACGCTAGCCAGCTGCTTTGCATGGTTAAGGAGGAAGCTGAAATGATCTCTTCATGTTTGGAAAAGGTAACACAGAAAAAGAAGTTCCGCAGAAAAAAAAAAAAAAAGAAGACAAAAGCAAAAATGGGTGGGGTTGTAAGGGCCACCTGCTGCTGGAATGAGTCATGACCCTGAACCTCTGCAATCCCTCCTCTGCTCAATAAAAAGAAAGCCAGAAGGCAACACACAAGCAAACACGTTTATGTGCTCAGAAAGTGCTGTATTTGCACACAACGCCTGCAGACATGCACAAAGCCAAGGTGCCTGCATGCAGGTCTGACTTCTTTGTATACTGCAAACAAATCACCATTGCATACACATACATCGCACACATACATGCAGGGTGTGGCAGCTGAGAGTGCTGTTATTTATAGATTTACCTCCTCAGAGAGGTTGACAGAGAGAAAAGGAGGATGGAGAGAAAAGGCAAGGTCAGAGGAGAGGAGTTAGCTGACTGGACAAGTAAACCACCTGACTCTTTCTGCATTGCTCACACCCACTCGTGCACACATCACCCATGACAGCTGAATCTATCAGTATAGTGTGTGTCTGAGATTACCTTGTACCATCTTGGATTTAAAATCTAACTGGACTGCAAAGTGCAAAGGCTACTCTTGATTTAAAGAATGCATGCCCAATTGGCTTAGCTTAAAAATTAGACAATCACAAAATCATAAAGAAGGACATGCTAGTGTTTCAAATCCTACCAAGGTGCTCATAATAAACCTGCCAAACTGCAGATGTACAACTGGTTAGTGCAAATAGCTTGCTAACAAAGCCTGATGTGTCAAAACTAGGAGTGAAACCAAAGAGCATCCTGTGTTCAGATGGTTAACAGTACAGCCCTACATCCCGTTTACACTAACCGTGTTTCCATCCATTTTCATTTCGAATTTTGAGCTAATTTTTGAAATCTCGCAAATATGTAAATACAAATTAATGCGAAGCAGAAGTGTTTCCATCTACTGGCTTGTAGCGCATCTACCAAGCCACGCACAGCGTCATTACGTCAGACGTCAGCGTCATTACGTCAGACGTCAGCACTGCGCATGTCTACAGTAAACAGGAAGTAGCGGTTGAAAACAGAACCCGGCCACACATCTCGTCAAAATGGAGAGAATATTTCAGGTACGTGTTGCTATCGGGCAAGTTGTATTTATTCTGTCATGCCAACTAGTTTTAGCGATGTTACATGTTGTCCGGAGCAGACATTTTCCCAAAAACCACCTCAAGCGAGCGTATAAACTTTTTGGCGAATTTGAGGAAGTAAATTCGGATTTTGCCGTTTCCATTAAGCTTTTCTGCTGCGATACTTCAAAATGCGCAGCTAGAAACCTTGATGGAAACACGGCTACTGACTAAGCAAAGCCTTCAGCCTGCTCAGTGGTGGTTTATTTGTTCATCCAGATATGCAAATACACCGAACATTAAAAAAAAAAAACATACTGCTGAGTGGTATGAACTATTAAAGACTTTTGAGCTTAAAATATACAGTATATACAGTATTTTTATTTTTTATTGTTTTTTATTTATAAATAGATAAATGTACAGTACTGTACAGTCACCAAGCACTTAGCCTATCCTAACACAGTTTTTAAAGATGAAGGAGTCAGTTGAATTGTCTCCCTCCTCCCTGCAGGCTCCATAGGGAGCTTGCTCCCTTTATGTGAAAGGGAGACAATTCAACTTATTCCTTCATCTTTAAAAACTGTGTTAGGATAGGCTAAGTGCTTGGTGACTGTCCAGTACTGTACATGTATTCATTTATAAAAAAATAAATAAAAAAAAAAAAAAAATATATATATATATATATTTTTTTTATTTTTTTTTTTTAATGAGATGCATGCTCGTAAGTCCGGGACCTCGTAGGTCAGAGCGCTCGTAAGTCGGGGACTACCTGTATGTTGTGCTGTAACGCTGCCACAAAAGTACATCAGAAACAGGAAAGATGATGGACAGCATGTGCTACACACTATAAACAAAACAGGAACAATTCAAGGATGGTGAACATGAAAGCGAAAATAGAATGATTTTGGTGGACTGATAAGGAAATGAACCTTTTTGTGTTCTAATAAGAGTATATTACTGACTGGGAGTCCCAATAGTCCACTCCAAATATATAGACATAATAGATGCTTTCCAAGAGAATATCCTCCGAGTGATTGCTGGATGGAAGGATTTTCTTAAGAGGGTTTCTTAACAATAGGGGTGCAGAATTTTTTTTTGATGCATTAAAGAATTTAGATTACTAGTCTTGGCAATTCTGAATCGATTCTAAAAGCTCATAAATCAAATTTAAAATGCGTTTTAAGTTTCATTTTCCCTACTCCTACTCCTGAGCGTACTGCATTTCGCATTACGTGTCTACCTGTCACCGTAGAATTTGGCCTTGTAGGCCACCGTACAGCAAGCTAGTTATCCAGCTCCTTTTATCTGAACGAAATGTGCTAGTATGGAGCGAGACTACAGCGCGATTCAGCTTGCTCCTTTGTCGTTACAACTCAGTAAAGTCATTTCAGATTCAGATTCTACAATGTTCCGGGGAAGACGGAGCTTAACAAGAGCATGTTGTTAGCAAGAAGTGTAAAATACAATTGTGGTTCTGTAATTTGGAAATAGAAAAAATGCGCGTAAGTTAGATGAAAAGCGAAACAGCAGACCAGCGAACTCTGGAATAAACAAACTTCCAGCTAATTCCCCAAGAGCTGTAAATATTTCCCACTCCATCGCCTGCTATATCACATAGGAGAAGCAGACAGCTCAGTGGAAGGCGAGGGGTTTAGATTTATTTTTAATATGCTGGACCCAACGTACACCATTCTTTCATGTAGCTTTTTTAATGATAAAGCTGCACCACAACTCCTCTAAAGTGGAAGAAGCTCTGATTAATGCACCAGCTGCAGCTCAAAAGTAACCGTTTTTTCACAGATTATACTAAAACTTATAGACAAGTTGTACAACAAACTTAATGGATTTAGTCTTTCGAACAGGTTAAAGAGAGACCAGATGAGACACATTGCCTGGAGCCAGTTTTGAATGATACAATTGACAGTACTGTATTATGGTTTTTAAATTACAGTTCTGAAGAATTTTTATGCAGACATGCACAGGTTTTGAAATTTTGTTAAAAATTGACCAAATATGAATTAATATACCGTATAAAACGTTGTATTATACGCTGTATTTTTGCTCATTTGAATGTCCAGCGTATTAAACACCAAAGAGTATTATTTATGGATTTTTTCCCATATTTTTAGACCCATTTTTCGCTCTGATTCTTCGTTTTTCATTTTTGGCAAAAATGGTGCAGTACCAGTTTCGGCCGCTATACGGGCGCTGTAGGCAGCAGCCAGCAGAGGACTCAGAGAGTGAAGAGGAAGAGGGGCCACTTCCAGAAGTTTCTACTTGCATGTGTCCGAAAAAAGCCTCCTTTGGTCGGACTGATGACTCTGTCGCTGCCCGCTCCCTGCTGTGGATGTAGCTGTTTTTGTTTGCAAGATACCACTCATAAACCACACCGCGGATTTTTAAATCCAGCTGATTTCACATTTGGTTCAGCTCAGGAGCCCGTCTGCTATAGTGAGGTAAGAAATATATTTTTAAGCGTTTATTTAGCTAAATTTAAAGGGGACCACACATGCAAAATTCACTTTTTAATGTTTTTTTACTCAACTTTGGGTATTTACTTCATAAAAAAACAGTCCTTGTGCCAAAAAAATGCGCCCAGTGGTTTATTTACTCTAAGTAGATTTATTTTACTGTGATACAAACGGTTCGTTTTAAAATACGCTCGCATGTGACGTCACAAGCGAGAGGACAACCCACCACAACCTGAGTCCAGCCCCTCACCTAGCAACCCCTGGTTAGGCTCAACCAGAGCCATATAAAGTGAGAGTTGCGACACTCCCATAGAGTTCCATTGTAAGAATGGAATGCGGAAGTCACGTGGGTCATGGAGGGGGCGATTTGTTCCATGGCTCTGGTAACAGTCTGAAGCTGCCTGCAGTAGCGCTCCGTCGCCGCCAGAGGGCGCAGCTCCACAAGGTTTCCATAGCCGTAGTTTGGAACGATTGACCGCCTGTCGGCGACATCAAAGAGTGTCGGAACTCTCTATATATATGGCTCTGGGCTCAACCAGAGCCATATAAAGTGAGAGTTCCGACACTCTTTGATCTCGCCGACAGGCGGTCAATCGTTCCAAACTACGGCTATGGAAACCTTGTGGAGCTGCGCCCTCTGGCGGCGACGGAGCGCTACTGCAGGCAGAAACAGACTGTAACCAGAGCCATGGAACAAATCGCCCCCTCCATGACCCACGTGACTTCCGCATTCCATTCTTACAATGGAACTCTATGGAAGTGTCGCAACTCTCACTTTATATGGCTCTGGGCTCAACCCACTTCTGTATTAAACACATGACTGTTGTTTTTCATGATTTCATCTCATCTTTTGTTTATATGTTCTTAATTTCATGTGTACAGCACTTTGTTGCAGCTGTGTTTTTTTTAAATGGCTTTATAAATAAAGTATAATTGTTATTTTTATGTTTTAGTTCAATTTTTAGTGTATTTGCGATCGCTCCCAACGCGCAGCCGGCAAAAATTAAACGAGCGGACCCCCGGCGTAGGGACCGGCGGCAACGGGACACTGCTTCTGGCGCGATGGAGCGGAGCTTCAACTGTACAGCCTCGCTGCTGCCTCGAAGCAGCCTCACAGCAGCGAGGACCTTCTCCTTACGGATTAATTTACGGGAGACACTTGGTGAACTTTGTGTTGTCTTGACTGGAACAGCGATAACTCCCAAAATCGCCGCGTGCAACGAGCGGAGCTGGCGAACACCGGAAGAGGAACAAGCTAACATTAGCATCGGATTCGGGTGGTCTAATGCTAAAAGGAGCAGCAAATTGCGGCGCGCTCAGACGGGTTTCGGTAAGTTATCTTAAGCTGACACTAACAGTAAGTCAAATGAGTAATAAAAAAAGAGCTAATTTTAAAACAACAACACATTACAGATACTGGCTGTTACAGAGGGCGTAAACAGATCGTTGAAGGGCGTGGACTTCAGAACTCAGTATCAGAAACCGGTCGTTCAAAACGAAAGTTAAAAATGGCAGAATTAAAAAGGGTATAATTGATTATCTAAGAATTATTTTGTGTATTAAAATGAATTAATATTGTCAAGATGGCACACAGACATAACATAAAATTTTTAAAGACCTATATGTGGTCTCCTTTAAAGAAACAAAGCATCCGGTTTGACCCGCCTGGCGCCTGCATAAAAATCAGCGAACTTTTTTTTTTTAAAATCCAGCTGGTTTGAATATTTCGTTAAACTCAGGAGTACGTCTACTATTAAGTCAGCTAAGAATTATATTTTTTAAGCGTTTATTTAGCTAAATTTAAAGAAAGAAAGCGTCCGGTTTGACCCGCCTGGCGCCTGCCTAAAATTCGGCGAACTTTTTAAAAAAAATCCAGCTGATTTGAACATTTCGTTAAGCTCAGAAGCACGTCTGCTATGAAGTCAGCTAAGAAATATATTTTTTCTCGCAAAGAAATAATTGTTTTACCATGTTTCCTTGTGAAGATCTTCGTACTCGCTTGCTTCTGTCGCCGCCATCTTGATTAGGGCAAATGAGGCGCTGACGCGTTGCGTGGTGATGACGCGTATTAAACACCGAGGCGTATTGTTTGCAGGGCTTAAAGTGAAAAAAAATCCTGAGCCTGAAACTTTTTTGTGTTGTTGATAAAATAAAATCGCAACATTTTGCCAACGTTTATTAAAAATGCTCTCTGAAAAGTGCAAATAACTGTTTTTAAACAATTCAGCTTCAAGTAACAATGACCTACATGAGGTTTCAATGTATCTGAACTTAATGTAAAAATATGTGCCCCAGAGAACTGCCCTGCAGCAAAAACAACTAAAAAAAAAAGACTGTGAAGCTGCAGACAAACGTGCTTGCTTGTAAGACCCGCCTTCCGGATTTTGATTGGTCAAAACACCGCGATCTCCAATGTGATTGGATGTAATCGCTGTCCATCAAAGTTAAGCTGAGGTGAACAGTTTTTTTTTTTTTTTACAGTTTGGTCAAAAGCCTGAAATCAGGCTGGGTGCAGGAAGTCTTTAAGCCCTGTGTTTGTTTTTTTCTTGTTTATTGTTAATAATTGGACAAAGCGGATTAAACACCGGTGCGTATTTTCCTCCGGTGAATATGGTAGTTAAGACTGTGAAGTCTGTATATTTCATATTACCATAGGTTCAGTTTTGAAAATAAAGCAAATGTTAGAGCAATATGGTTAAAAAAACTGTAGTCTATTTTATTTTGCGTTAAAAGTTTAATGTATTTATTGTGTATCTATTTGTTTACATTGTTGATTAATCTTTTCATTGTTAGTTACATAATTTAAACAAAATGTGTGACCATTTCAATAGAAAAAATAATTTCTGAATCGAATTGTGACATCAAACTCAGAATCGGATCGATTTGCCACACTGCAATTTGCACCCCGGATGATAAGTGGCTTTTGCTCTACTCTATTGAAAGTGATGATATTGTTAATCAGCTTTGACTGCTCAATAAGTAATAATAATAATAACAATAATAATAATAATAATAAGTAATTATGACGATTTAGTTGTTGAAAAACAAGTGTCTGCAGTACAAACAAGCATGTAATCTGTCATTATTCTTGTTATGTCTTTCAAACTTGGGGGTGCACGTTGAAATAGAAGTTAGTTTATGACATAATTTTCAAAAGGTTGAATTATGGCAGTCCACACAAGAAAGTGAGGGTGGCGTTTCAAGAGCTTTTCACTCTGGAACCAGGTTTCCATATACCGTATTTTCCGAATGAAAAGTCGCATCGCCCTATATGTCGCATTAGTCCAATTATGTCCAATGAAGTGGAAAAATCCATAAACGTGTCGCACCTCCATATACGTCGCATCTATTATGCGTCACCGCTGACACGTCGCGTATGTTACGCGTCACCGCCCTACTGCATATGGCGGCCACAGGAGCGAGCATGGAAGGACTTTACAAGATTAACACGGTAAAAACAATTATTTGTTTGCTGAAAATTATAGCAAATATGTGTCTGAGCTTAAACTTTCCTTAATAAATTCACAAAATGGTCAAATCAGCTGGATTTAAAAAAATAGTTTCGCTACGTGCACGGGTTGGACGGCTTCATTTTTTTTTAAATTTAGCAAGATGTTAGCTGACATTATAGCACAAGTGTTTCTGAGCTTAACCTTTCCTTAATAAATTCACGTAATGGTCAAATCTGCTGGATTTAAATTGTTTCGCTTTGACGTCTTCCAAACGGTGGCGCGCGCTGCGAACATAAATTATAAATAAATTGAATTTTAGCTCAAACATCTCCTAAAGCTAATCAGTTGTAAATATCCATCCAGTGATTACTTTCTGTAAGTTTCATCAAAATCTGTCGTGTGGTTCATGAGCTATTTTGCTAACAAACACTAGTTCAGACCTCCAGAGTTCAGGAGGCCGGGCTGCGACAGAGTGAGTCCGAGCAGAGGAGGCTTTTTTCGGACACATGAGCTGGGAACGGTCGGTGGACCCTAGCGGCCGAAAGTGGTACTGCTGCCCCTAGTGGCCGAAAGTGGTACTGCTCCATTTTTTTCGTCAGAATGAATGGAAACTGTCATATCTCAGCCAAAAATTGGTCTAAAAATATGGGGAAAAAATCCATAAATATGTCGCTTCGCCCCATAAGTCGCAGGACATGAAAATTAGTTTAAAAAAACTGCGACTTATAGGCCGGAAAATACGGTATACTATTTTGGGGCTCCTAAAACTCAGTTTCTGTATGAACATAGAGCTCAAATGTAAAAATGAAAAAGGAAAGAGTGTACAGGTATTCACAAATCACCATTTTTATGTGGACGGAGCCTTGACATCAACATATTTAACATGTAAACTCTTTCAACCCAGTTGTGTCATTAAAACCATGTAATAAAAAAAACCTTAAGAAAAAGAGCGACAACTACCTGTAATGAAGCTTCATAAGGAGATTTAAAAAAAAAAAAAAGTTTTTATGCAGTCTTGTTTCATGTCCTCCAAAAAAACAAGATGGGGAGGGAGATGAAGAAAAGCTGAAATAATTCACTTCTCTTTTCAGGAGGAGATGAATTTTAAAAGGGAACAAATAAAACAGGAAAGATGGGTGATTGCAGAGGTCCACCATTTTGGAGCGACAGTGAATGGCCAGCAGCCATTATTATGCTAAATTAACCTGGGAGCTTCAGGCCGCCACTCAAGATGGAGGAGAGCCCGACAACAGATAAGATTTGTTTAGTTTACCAACACACACTGGGCTGAGAAAGGACTCCCCACCCCCACATTTCCTCTGTCCCAACATGCACAGAGCTGTGGCTGGACTGGTCAGCAGCATGGTCCTCATTATCATTAGACGCCATTTTCTGCCAAAGATTATAGACCACCCCTCCCCCAGGAAATGTATGCACACACAGAAATATCCAGCCCCCTCATCACCCCACCCCCAACTCTTTTCCAGGGGTCGGCGCATGCACACATACAGACCCACCCGCTCAACATCCCCCAGCCCAGTGCTGACCCCCTTGCCTGCTGCCACGGCCCTCCTCCATCCACAGGAAGAAAAAGGCAGAGGAAAGAGAGATGAGAAGGACAGAGGGTGAGGGCGAGATGGGGGCTGTCCTCACGCATTCCTCAGTTCGATCAAGTTTCCACCTTCACAATAATACAACCGCCTGAGACTTGCGTACCCAAACGCCGGCTCTGCTCACTCAGCGAGCAACAGTGTCCAAAAACATCCACTTTTGGAGAGGGTACCGTAATCTATACATTTTGCAAACAAAAGAACGTGTAGCCAAGAAAAGTGAAAAGAGCAGTGAGATAGGGTCTCACAAGAAGAGTTAGGCAGGGATAAGACTTGTATGCAGAGTAAATACAAACTTTTGACAAAAACTGATAAGCACTAAAAGACCAATTAAGCAAATCTATATCCTGCTCCTGATTTAAACATGTCACATTACCAGAATTATATGGTTTTATACATATTTATTTGTATTAAATATAGAACCAAATTTCAAAGAATATGTTTAACAGTCAGCGTTTTAAAGAATGCTGTTGTTAACATTCTCCTTCTAGCACCAAATCAATTTTCCATTGGAAGAAACAATCCTGACATGTTCCTTTGTTATCAAGAACACAAAGTGTAGTTTATTAAGATACTTTCCCACATACCATGTCCCCATCATAAGAAATGATCTCTAGAACGATTAAATAATTATATTAATCCACATTACTAGAGCAATGCTTCCAAACAACCAAACTCCACACAAGTCCTAAAGATTCATTTAAAACAGATTACAAAGGATCCTTTTGGAAACACTTGTACAGGATCACTGAGACAGTGGTCAGTGACAGTGGCTCTTCAAGTAAACTGAAAGTTTCACCCTCGAAACATGGAACACCAAAATGCTCAAAATTGAATAAATAAGTAAAGCATTAAGAAATAAGTATGTAATCTAATTATTATGAGATTTTTATTTTTATTATTTTATTTCATAATTCGGGCGTGGGAGGAGTTCGGAGAGGCCATGGAGAATGACTTCCGTACGGCTTCGAGGCGATTCTGGTCCACCATCCGGCGTCTCAGGGGGGGAAAGCGGTACGCGACCAACACCATTTATGGTGGGGATGGCGTGCTGTTGACCTCAACTCGGGATGTTGTGAGTCGGTGGGCGGAATACTTCGAAGACCTCCTCAATCCTACTGGCACGTCTTCCACTGAGGAAGCGGAGCCTGGGGACTTTGGGTCGGGCTCTCCAATCTCTGGTGCTGAGGTCGCCGAGGTGGTTAAAAAGCTCCGCGGTGGCAGGGCTCCGGGGGTGGATGAGATTCGTCCTGAGTTCCTTAGGGCTCTGGATGTTGTGGGGTTGTGTTGGCTTACGCGACTCTGCAATATCGCGTGGACATCGGGGGCAGTTCCCTTGGATTGGCAGACTGGGGTGGTGGTTCCCCTATTCAAAAAGGGGGACCGTAGGGTGTGTTCCAACTATAGGGGGATCACACTCTTAAGCCTCCCTGGTAAGGTCTATTCAGGGGTTCTGGAGAGGAGGGTCCGTCGTATAGTCGAACCTCTGATTCAGGAGGAGCAGTGTGACAAGAAAGTTCATTCTCAATAGTCCAGGTATCAAATCCGCTCATTCTCAATCAGTTCATCTGGACAGTTTCTTTTTAGTAGAAACGTTTCACCCTCACTCCAGAGGGCTTCGTCAGTCAGAGTAGTCCCAAGCACACTGAAGTTACCCCACCAAGTAAACAACTTAAGTGGACCAACCAGTTTGCTGTAGCCAAGATGGTTTCTGGGGGCTGTCCTGTCCCTCATCGACTCCTCCCAGGCAGGCAGACATGTCCAAAGTGGTTCAAGACAAGAAAGTTCATTCTACATCTTGGACTTCTGGTCCTCCTGCCTGCCAGGGCTCAGAATCCGGCCTTTGTGAGCAGGCGAGGCCGGGGCTCGGTGTCCGGCCTCACGGGTTAGCAGCTCGTATGATCCTCCATGGTGACTCTGCTCACTTGTCGGTCACCAAACACAAAAAACACCTTCAGCATTAAACGCGGTGTTGTCATCATTGTTTTTAAAATCTTAAAAATAGATCCAGCCGCTGCGCCGCGTCCCGAGAAATTGCAAATGGCGGATCGGTGAAAAGTTTATGATCCAGTGACTCCTCCCCCTGACCAATCAGAGTCCAGCATTCAGGTTTCGGTCCGGACTCGGCTCGACAGAGCTCGGTCGATCCCACCAGAGAAGCAGGGTCAAAAAGAGGACTCGAATCAGCTAAAATACTAGCTGAAGTAATAAGGGTCTTTCCGTGGCGCGGTGCCCATAGTTGGGTTGAGTAGAGGCAGTGCAAATGGGGATTTAGTTTTCTTGCTCACTGGTACAGCTAGCGTAGCAGCTAGCAGCGACTTGCTAGTCAACAGTCATGAAAGATGCAGAGTTACATGATCTTCGTTCAGCTCAGGTAACTTTAGCAGATCAAACAGAGGATTACGTTCTCAGAAGATACAAGCATTGTGATGAAAAGTGATGGACTGAAAAAAATCTGAATTGATCAGTGTTGCGAGAACCCTCTGATAGTCCATAAATCTTCAGAATCAGACATCCTCATCAACGAAAAACAAAACTTCCACACGGCCGACATTTTGAATTTTCCTCTCCACCGTGAGATCATAGGCGCGCGTGACGTCATCACGTTGTGCTGCCGCTGCAGAAAAAACAGTGCCTTTTATATCGGCGAGTTATTTTAATGGAACGGCCGATGTCTGATATTGAAATTTAACGTTAATATCGTCCGATACATGCCAATAATATTGTGCATTCCTAAGCTGAAGTAATTCTGCTGAAAAGTGGCATTATGAAATAAATTAGCCGTTATGAAAACCACAATTATTAAATGAAAGAAAAATGATAAATGTTCTTATTTCATGTTTTATTTATTTAATTAATTAATTTTGAGCATTTTGGTGTTCCATAGACCTGAGCAAAAAAAGCTATGCAGGATGAGCTTTTAACCCTGATGATTGGTGTCCAAGAGGAAAATGTGATTGATCCTGCCTGGAAGCCCATACTGTATGCTCCACCAAGCCCTGTGATCTCAAAGTCACACCCATATAAACACAGTGTGTGGCAGTTCACAGCTCAGAGGTTATGACCCTTTCAGTTCCCCCTGGTTGGTCGCATGAGTGATGGATCATGTGTGTGAGCGTGTCTACTGTTTCACTAAGACTCTTTTAGTACCATACTTCAAAATGAGAATGAATATATATACTGTATATATATATATATATATATATATATATATATACACATACATACATATATACATATATATACATATATATACATACTGTATACTGTATATATATATACTGTATATACATATATATATATATATACATACTGTATACAGTATATATATATATTCCTTTTGCTGCAAACTAACTTCACAATAAAAAAATTAAAGAAAATGAAATTAACAGAATATACTGCTATCCACAGAGCAGATGAATTATTTTTTTAAGTGAATGAGCACAGGGAATTTAATTTTAAGTTGAAGCTAAATACCGTACATATGTTGGGACTTTGAGTATCATATCCTACTGTCATGCAGGCTTCCAACCAGTTACTGAGAAAAGATTTGTTTTATCCAGAAGAAAACTGAACAGTGATCTGAGCACCCTGATGCATGCTCAATAATCCAGGTAGAAAAATCTAAAAAAGCTAAGTCTGGTCCTCTGGACTTTCAATGTCTGATCACTGACATTCAGTGATCTGAGCCAACACAACAATCACACTCTTACCTGGTCTTCTTGGGAGTCTTGGCCTTGGGTGTGGTGCTCTTGGCTTTTTTCTCCTTGGGCTCTTTGGGAGTCTTGGGTGTTTTGGGTGTCTTCGGAGTCTTGGGCTCTTTGGGCTCCTTGCCCTCTGTCTTCTCCTTTGGTTTCTTTTTCCGCTTTTTCTTCCCTTCCACCAGCAGCAAACTTCCTTCAACAAGTCCTGTGCCAGTAACCTGTTCACCGACATTACTTCCTGTTGCAGGAAATTCTGACTTGACTTCATCACCTCCTTTCCTTGCTACCTTTGCGCCTCCTTGTTTCTCCTCCTCTACTTTTGCTTTCTTTTTCTTCTTCTTTTTTGGCTTGGTCTCCTGATCACTTGGCTTCTCTGTGCTGATAGGTTGGTTAGGGGCTCCGGCACCAACCGCTGGCCTGTCAGGAACCATCATTGAGGCATCACCTGACAGGTCCGAGGGGGAATGCTGAGGAGGTGGAGAAGGACAACATTTTAAATTATATATTTAAAAAAAATATATATATATTTGAATATAAAAACCCATAATGAGCATCAAAAGACATAGGAAGGTAATTTATCTACAGTTAAAACCATTTTCAGTTCTACATTTTAAACCAAGAACTTTAAAAAGATACTGATTTGACCATTTGACTTGCTAGTGACAACTATATTGCATAATATTTGTTCAATAAATGTAGCAATGTTGAATCGTTCACACTAAAACAAGTATTCAAACTGAAAATGTTAAAATGTTCAAACTTCTTTTTTAAATAAAAATAAATAAATCAAGGTTTCATCAAACTTATTTGATTGATTTTATTTTTGCAAAGCTGCAGTCAGTCACAGCAGCCCACAGAGTGATTACCAAGAACCATCCGTCCATCCATCCATGAGCATGGCTGACACTTCCTCCCTACCCGTGACTCCCTGTTGCTCCAGTTTCCACCTCCCCCAGCCTCATCCTCCAACACCTTAGCAAGCAAACCATCCGACACCTCATTTTGACTCCCCCTTTGCTCTCCTGCAGACTAAACTCCATCTTTGTGCTCCTTCCTCATGCAGCTCCTTTTTGCTCCCAAGCTTTCTGTGACAGGAAACTGGTTACCAGCTGTTGGAAGCCACTCCAGCTGCCTCTCCTTCCCGGTCCCTCTCTTCCATCCCTCCCTCCCTCCCTACTGCTTTCTCTCTCTCCAGCTGCTCAGGGTCCCAGTAGCAGATGGGAAATCAGGCATCATGACACGAATAAATTATCTCCATACTTCAAAAAGGCACAGCGAGGGAGAATGTGTGTGTGTGTGTATCATTCAACAGCCAGAGAGCATGCCTTTGAGAGTCAGTTGGTATGCACGTGCACATTTGTGTGTGAACTTTTGGTGTATGTATGAGCATCAGCAAGTTTACGCACACACACACACACACACACTTAGCATAGTTTGTTCATACGGAGCAGGAAGGAGTTGGGATGCCGAAAGTTCACTTCCATCAGAAGAATGCTAATGTACACACAAACACCAGAGTGCTGCAAGGTCACACATCACACAAACCTCTGCACACCCACACCTGCTGACACACACGTAAACTGAGCCATTTAGATGCACAAATGGGGGGGAAGGGAGGGGATCGTGGGGAGAGACAGATAGAGAGACAGTTGCAAAAGGTAGAAGGGAGATGCAGTGCCAAGAGATAAATCTGTCCTCCTGCCAAGCTTCTTAGATATCAATCACAGGAATGACAATGGAGACACAAGGTGTGCACACACTGATGCACACAAACACATGCACAAACGTCTGCTGCGTCAGGTGTGGTGTTCTGCAGCATAAATTTAACTCGGTGGCGTGTTAACTTGTACTCTTTTAAATCCTGCTAACCTTAAAATGGTGCTGCATCACTGCTAGCTTCCAAAACAGGCTCAAGTAAAGGCTGAGCATTCCTGGACAGAATGCATATCGCCCGCCGCTTTTCAAAACCATGATCACCGCTCATTGCAACAAGAGTGGACAGAGGTATAAACAGTTGGACCAGACCTTGCGAATTACATTGTGCGCACTGATAAAAACAAATCTAATTTGATCTTAACAGCCTGCAGCACGGTGGCACAACTAGAGCTGCTGCCTCTCAGCGAGCAGGTCCCTGGTTCAAATCTGGGTCCGGGGGCCTTTCTGGGTGGAGTTTGCATGTTCTCTCCGTGCATGTGTGGGTTTTCTCCAGGTACTCCAGTTTCCTCCCACAGACCATAAACATGCTTGTTAGACTGATTGGTAACTCTAAATTGTCTCTAGGTGTGAGTGAGAGTGAATGATTGTTTGTCTCGTTTGTCTCTATGTGTCCCTGTGATGGACTGAAGACCTGTCCAGGGTGTCCCCTGCCCCTCACACAGTGATTGCCGGACATGGGCACCGGTGACCCCCGTGACCCAAAATGGAAGAAGCAGGTAAAAGATAATGGATGGATGGATCTTAATAGCTGGAAGATTGGCTGAGTTCAGTTGGCTTTGGTTGTCATCTCAAATCTGGTTGACTCGAAAACTTACGTAATAAGTTATAGTACACTAACTACTGTAATAACTTTTTGAAAGTAAAAAAAAAAACAATTATATATATATATACATATATACATATACATATATATATACACATATACATATATACATATATATACATATACATATATACATATACATATACATATATACATATACAGGTAGTCCCCGATTTACGAGCGAGATCCGTTACAACGAGGCGCTCGTAAACCGGAAATCTCGTAATTTGGAACGGCCGCCATGTCTCTCGTAAATCCGGAATTTCGCTCGTAAATTGGAACGGTTTCGCTAGCGCGACTACAAACACTCTATTTTCATCCAAAAACTGCTTATGAGTGCATAAAAATGATCGGAAACGTGTGTCCATATGCTTATCTAACTAACTGTGGTGAAAAAACACATGAAAACTCAGTATTTTTTGCGTTTTTTCCAAAAATTCGCCAGCTCGTAAGTCTGGAACCTCGTAGATCAGAGCGCTCGTAATTCGGGGACTACCTGTATATACATATATACATATATATACACATATATATACACATATATACATATATATACACATATATATACACATATATACATATATATACACATATATACATATATATACACATATATATATATATATATATATTATACTGTATATATATATCCACCCAGTGGTTCCTGAGGTATTTTGCCAACACAACAAACAAACCAATACAAACACAAAGGCAAGGGCAAAAACATCACTGTCCGTCTGAACAGCTGCTGCGGGCAATAAATGTCAGCAAAATTAATTCGCAATAATCTATAAAGAAGACAAACATCAAACCTTAAAACTCCCAACTCACTTTATCAATCCTCATCTGTAGATCGGATGGTCACACCCATCTTTTGAAACATGATCCATCCAACAAAAACAGAACCACCTGATTTAGACACCGATCTGTTTTTGTTTTGCTGTCGCCCGTTGCCTACACATTCTGAAACAGGACTTAAGATGCATCTTGTTCTACTCACGAGTTAAATAACGAGCCAAGTTAAAACGACTAAGGACTTTCAGCAGTGACCAACAATTAGCTGTGATTGTTCTAAAACAAAGATTTAATATTCTACTTAACAACTCAAGTTCAAAGGTCACTTATTACTGGGCTGCCAGTAAATACTGTGCTGAGTTGAATGAACTTGCTCTCTAGTATGAAATGACTTTAAGACAATGACAACTACCCTCTGTGAAGCTTACCGGTACGTACATACCTTTTTAAATAACAGCTTGGGTCAGAGTTGATAGTCACAAACAGAAGTGTGAACAACACGGTAAAAACCCAAAATTTAAATATATTTTGCATGAAACTATGCCCAAATTTCATTACCCAATTTTTTTTAATTATAGCTCACAACATTCAATTTAAGACTAGTTCTTGTCCCCAAATCTGAGGCTGACGTATGAATTAAAATTACTTTTATACCCATATGTAGCTATGGAGGCATTACTACAAATGTACAATTGTACATGCAAATATAATATTTTCTTAATCAATAAACAAAGTGAAATATCTGTTCCATTCAGAAGTGCTTTTAATGTCCCCAAAACGGTTCCAGCTGTGTTTCAAAGTTTGTGAACCCTTTAGAATTTTCCATATTTCTAAAAACCGGATTCCAAAAAGTTGGGACACTAAACAAATTGTAAAAAAAAAAATGAATGCAATGATGTGGCGATGGCAAATGTCAATATTTTATTCGTAATAGAACATAGATGACAGATTAAAAGTTTAATCTGAGTAAATGTAACATTTTAAAGGAAAAATATGTTGATTCAAAATTTCACAGTGTCAACAAATCCCAAAAAAGTTGGGACAAGTAGAAATAAGTGGCTGGAAAAAGGAAATTGAGCATATAACGAACAGCTGGAAGACCAATTAACACTAATTAGGTCAATTGACAACATGATTGGGTATAAAAAGAGCTTCTCAGAGTGTCAGTGTCTCTCAGAAGCCAAGATGGTAAGAGGATCACCAATTCCACCATTGTTGCGCAGAAAGATAGTGCAACAATACCAGAATGGTGTTACCCAGCATAAAATAGCAAAGACTTTTAAGTTATCATCATCAACCGTGCATAACATCATCAAAAGATTCAGAGAATCTGGAACAATCGCTGTGCGTAAGGGTCAAGGCCGTAAAACTCTACTGGATGCTCGTGATCTCCGGGCCCTTAAACGTCACTGCACCTCAAACAGGAATGCCACTGTCAAGGAAATAACAGAATGGGCTCAGGAATACTTCCAGAAAGCATTGTCAGTGAACACAATCCACCGTGCCATCCGTTGCCAGCTGAAACTCTACAGTGCAAAGAGGAAGCCATTTCTAAGCAAGCTCCACAAGCTCAGACGTTTGCACTGGGCCAGGGGTCATTTAAAATGGAGTGTGACAAAATGGAAGACTGTTCTGTGTCAGATGAGTCACAATTTGAAGTTCTTTATGGAACACTGGGACGCCATGTCATCCAGACCAGAGAGGACAAGGATAGCCCAAGTTGTTATCAATGCTCCGTTCAGAAGCCTGCATCACTGATGGTATGGAGCTGCATGAGCGCTTGTTACATGGGCAGCTTGCATGTCTGGAAAGGCACCATTAAAGGTGCTATATGTAACTTTTCTAAAAATATATTTTTAACATATTTCTTCACTCTGTCACTATCTCCTGACAGACTGATGTTAGACAGGTAATCTCTGAAAAAAACTTTAAAAAAAATATTGTCCCCTTGCTTCTCCAGGTGGTAAATAAGCATTTCTAAAAAGCAAAAGTGACCCGCCGTTAACCAGCCAATAAAAACAGAGCTTGAATTTGAATTTCAGCAGACCACGGGGGGCAGAGCCATATATGGCTCTGAGGGGGAGGGAGCAGAATGCTTTCCCTGTTGAAATTTTTTTTAAGTGCTGCACGCTACAGAAAGTTACATATAGCACCATTAATGCAGAGAACTATGTTCAGGTTCTAGAACAACATATGCTCCATCTAGACGTCATCTCTTTCAGGGAAGACCCTGCATTTTTCAACAAGATAATGCCAGACCACATTCTGCAGCAATCACAACATCATGGCTACGTAGGAGAAGGATCCGGGTACTGAAATGTCCAGCCTGCAGTCCAGATCTTTCACCTATAGAGAACATTTGGTGCATCATAAAGAGGAAGGTGCGACAAAGAAGGCCCAAGATGATTGAACAGTTAGAGGCCTGTATTAGACATGAATGGGAGAGCATTCCTATTTCTAAACTTGAGAAACTGGTCTCCTCTGTCCCCAGACGTCTGTTGAGTGTTGTAAGAAGAAGGGGGGATGCCACACAGTGGTAAAAATGGACTTGTCCCAACTTTTTTGGGATTTGTTGACGCCATGAAATTTTGAAACAACATATTTTTCCCTTAAAATGATACATTCTCTCAGTTTAAACTTTTGATCTGTGATTTGTGTTCTATTCTGAATAAAATATTGACATTTGCCATCTCCACATCATTGCATTCAGTTTTTATTCACAATTTGTTTAGTGTCCCAACTTTTTTGGAATCCGGTTTGTACTAGATGCTGGGACATCTCTAGCATGTTGAAAATATATGTGTAGGAGAAAGATTTAAGCTACAATTTCTTCATCTTATTCCCCACCACCAACCAACAAATCTGAAGAAATAAGCCCACTGTACTCAGTACAAACTGAAAATTCATCACACAGTAAATTGCTCCACCAAAACTACTAAAATGCTTCTTGTTGGAGGGTTGATATATTATATTGTTTGAAAAATACTAACAATTTATGGGGTGAACTGATCAATCGATTTCCTTAATTTTGAGTGATAGACAATCGGCCGATGCCGATTTTAAAAACAGATTTTTTGTTTGTTTTGTTTTAACAACAATTGTCTGAACTTCATTTATATTTCAGAGCACTACCTCATGGCCAATTAAAACAAGTTTGTATTGTTTCTAAGATATTGCTCAAGGGCATGTTCGTCAACAAAATAACATTGGAAAATTGCAGGTGCATTGTGACCTTACAACACCTGACAGTGTCACTTATTAAACTAAATCTGTATCCGCAGGTCAGAGGTTTTAGAGATCGGTTATCGGCCAGAAAACTGCAATCGGTGCACCTCTATTACTTTTAGGTTTTCATAGTATTTTAAGACAAACAAATATTAATATGCCCATTACAAAATATCTGCTACGCAGTTTCAAAAGGAAAAAAACCATTTTGCAAAAACATGAAAAATAAATAAGAACAGAAGCAATCTAACAAATTTTGTGGTTGGAAATATTTGGGGACACTCGTCAAACAATTAAAATTAATGACAAGTTTTAAAAAGCCAAACAAATACAGTGTGTTGGATATATATACATGTACAGATAGGCCAGTGGCTCAAATCATGTCAAACCGGACAAGGCTGAACACGGAGAAGCTCTCAGGGAGCTAACTGGTGTAGCAGCTCGCTGGCTGCGTGAATGAGAGGGGGAGGGGCCAGGCGAGCACGTCATGTGTCAACTGGAGTGCTGCACGCAACATTGTGTGTGTGTGTGTGTGTGTGCGCACGCTCGCGAGTTGTAGAATAGAGGTCATATAGCACAACAGTCTGCCAGAGAGCTGTGACCTTGAGATGCTGACGAAGGCGATCATGCACGTGTGTGTGTGTGTGTGCGTGTGTGTAATAACCATGCTTAGTGAACAGATGGAGCTTAGAGTACCAGACATACAGTCATCATGACTGACTGACCAGCTTGGTGTGCGTGTGTGTGTGTGGCCTTTTCTAACAAGTGCATCATGAGAGAAGTCCTGCCATGTCTCTCTCTCTCACACACACACACACACACGCACACACACAATTCTGCAGTTAGGCTATCCTATTTCCCAAGGCAGAGCAGACTTTCTATTCCAGACCAAACTATCGATGCTTGCATGTGTGTGTGTGATGACGGGAGCTGCCGGGCCTGCAGCTAAAGTCAGGACGGCACATGCAGCGCAGCCAGGCGAGAAGTGGGGCTCACCAGTCAACCTGGCATCTAGGTCAGGAGTCCTGGCTAAATTAACTGTGACGACTGAAATGTCAACCAAGGAACACAGCGGCGCAGTCTTGGAGGTGGGGAGTAATGGCTGAGAGAAGGGGTGCAGAGTGAATAGAAGAAGGGGACTGGCTCTGTGTTTGTGTGGCCACAGGGCTGCCATTGTGTATGAATGGGTCAGTGGAGAATGGGGGCTTTGAGCAACAAAACAAGCTAATGGAAGGCGAGGGCACATGACACAGTGTGCACACTCAAAGACACAAACATGGCTGTTACCACTGAGAACTAGTGCTAACTTCTTCCCACCAGCCCCCCCCCTCCTCCGTTCATCTGCTAAAGATCCTGGGCTCGTTTTCTTTCCTCAGATCCTCGCTTGTTGTCCCACATCTAGTTTTCCCCCTCATTTCACCAACCAACACTTTATGTTTATTAACATTTGTCAGCATTTCTTTTTTCTTAACTATTATTCTGCACATTCGGCTACACTACATTAAGTTAGTGATGACACCCTTAAAGTGGACGAGACAAATGGGGAGAAAGACAAGTGGAGAGAGAGCGAGCAGAAAGAGAGGAGACGGGGAGGAGGGAGAGACAGGAAGGGAGGTTTCCTCCACAGAGGAGGAGGGGAGTAAAACCAAGAGCAAGAAGAGATTATGCTGGTGGCGCCGCTGTTAGTGTGTGTGTGTATGCATTTGTGTTGCACGTGTCTCAGGATATGCTGCTCACAGGAAGCAAACAGCTGCAAAAATCCATTTCCCTCACGCATACACGGAAATACAACCACACACAAGACAGAGGGCCGCAAACAAAAACAGCAAAAAGCACAGAACACACACAAAACCCCTGTGATCAAGTCCAATACACCGCTGTGCTCTCAAATGTCATGTGCGCACACACGTGTGAACACACACGCACTTCCCTTAGACTCCAAACAGACATTTCCCCACCCACATGAAAAATAAACAGTCACATGAAAAACACCCACACACAAAAACAAACGATGTGTGACACTCGCAGCGTCGCTGCCACATCAAAGTGTTCGTCTGATGAGACTCACCTGTATGTGAGGCACTTTCTGTGGGGTGAGAGGGTGGGAGGCGGAGGCTGCCCATGGGTGGGAGGCCTGGTTGGAGGGAGGGGGCGTGCTCTGCAGGTGAAGAGGGTGTGGGGGCAGATGCCCGTGCTGCATTTGAGTGCTCTGGGCAGGTGGAGCCAAGCCCTGGTTAGGGGCAGGGACTCCATGTTGACTGATAGGGGGACCCTGGAAACCCATGGAGGCAGGCTGCCCCCCTCGAGAGGCCTGTTGGGTCTGGAGTAGACGCTGGTCTCCACCCTGGGTGACGGAGGCTTCATGAGGCCCTGGAAAAAGAAGTCAACGATTTAATCACTGTTTAAATGTTGCTTCCTCAAAGTTGGCTTGTTCCGTTTCCCGCAGTGGACAGAAAATCTGTTTGAAAATAGAAAAAACACGACGGACGAGCTTGACGCAGCAATATGATTTCAAGGCTTCAGTGAAGCTTCAATCAACAGGTCAAAATGTGATGAAAATGTCTTAATGGGAGTGACAGGAGACTTCATGGGAGTGGCAGGAGAGATCATATCTCTCCAGTTTTAGCTTCTCTTCATTGGCTCCCTGTCAAATCCAGAATTAAATTCAAAATCTTACTTCTAACCTACAAAGCTCCCAACAACCTAGCTCCATTTTATATTACAGATCTCATTGTTCCATATTTTCCTAACAAAGCAATTCACTCTCAGACTGCAGGTTTACTTGTGGTTCCTAGAGTTTCCAAAAGTAGAATGAATAGAATAGAAACAGCCTTTATTGGGAGGAGATCTTCCAGTTATCAGGCTCCTCTCTTGTGGAACCAACTTCCAGTTTCTGTCCGTGAAGCTGACACATTGTCCAGTTTAAAGACTTTCCTTTTTGATCAATCCTATACAGTAGTTAGTGTTGGCTTGTTATTCTGACATAGGCTTTGACGACTGGAGGACAAATTGACCTGATTTCCTTAAATTATTTGTTAAAATTGAATAGCTTTCATTTGATATTATTTCTATCTTAACATGTGATTCTCAACCTGCCATTGTGTATCTGTTCCTCCTTCCTGTTCCTCTCAAACCCAGCTGGTCGAAGCAGATGACCACTTGTCCTGATCCTGGTTCTGCTGGAGGTTTCTTCCACGAGAGAGTTTTTCCTTTCCACTGTTGCCTTCGTACTTGCTCAAGACGAGTCTGCAATGAAGCTAAATTCAAAGCAGTCTGCTCCTCAGATAAATAGTGTTAACTTACTTTTTATAAACTATAGAAATGTTTCTGTTCAGTGTCCTGAGACAACTTCTGTTGTGACTTGGTGCTATACAGCAAACCCCCTAGTTACGACTCCATCGACCTACGAACAACGGGACCTACGAACGTATCATATTTAATAAAAATATGAAATTACTGTATTAAAAAAAAAAAAATTTTTTTTTTTTGTGTTTAAATGTTCTTAATTTCATGTGTACATCACTTTGTTGCAGCTGTGGTTGTTTTAAAGGCTTTATAAATAATAATTATGATAAAAATGATCATTTCTGATCATTTTTTAGCAATCTTGGGCAGCAGGAAGTAGGTCTTCAGTTTACACGGTCACAAATTAATGTAGAACACCGGACGCCATTTAGGTTCAGTCACGGGGGCCTTTGAAGGTCTCCAGTTTAGACGGTCACAAATTAATGTAGAACACCGGACGCCATTTTATGTTCAGTCACGGGGGCCTTTGAAGGTCTCCAGTTTAGACGGTCACAAATTAATGTAGAACACCGGACGCCATTTTAGGTTAGCTGCCGGCGCCGAGAGCCGGCCGAAGACTGGTGACCAGGATGGCTTCATATGGATTAATTACGAGCTGGAAACGTCTCTGTGAACTTTGTGGATGTCTCAGGCAGCAGCGGATTTATCGCTGATCGTGCCAGGCCGCCGCGCGAACACCTCCGGCCTGGCTAGCTCCAGAAGCTAACACGGGAGCTAACACGGGAGCCGGCCTTTTGAACACTTGTGACCAGGATCGCATCATATGGATTAATTACTAGCTGGATAGCTCTGTGGACGTCTCAGGCTGGAGCAGGAGCTGCAGATTGATCGCGCCGCCGCTCCAACACCAGCTCATGGCTTGGCTAGCAGAAGCTAGCCAGCTAGCTAACACAGGTCTCGAGCAGCTGCGGTGGTTCACTGGCCGGCCGCCGCGCTGCTCGGCCCGACAACAATCAACGCATGGCAACCTAAGATGTCGGCTTTGACCATCTCAAAGTAAGAAAATATATTTTTATTTATTCTGTAAATGTGAATAGCAATGTTTAACATTACAGTACACTACTGTACATGCTTAAATGTGTGCGCGCGCTCCGTTAGCATGATACTTTTTTTTTTTTTTAAATAATTTTCACCCCCTAGCTACGGCAGAATCGAGCTGCGAACCGTTCTTAGGTCCCTAACTCGTTCGTACCTCGGGGGTCACCTGTATTAATGAACTGAATTGAAAATAGACAGGCTCAAAGAGTTGGGAGAATCTTGCTTGAGGGCAACATCTCTGTCTGCCCCTGAGCAAAATCCCGCCAACTATGCAGTGTGGAGTCTTAATCACTCTGTGTCTAAGAAGGCAAAGCATACAAAGCTATTCTTTTTCAAATTTGTAATTTTTTTCTACATATCAAAGTCAAAGTCAACTTTATTGTCAGAACTGCAATACAGTATGTACAGGACATACACAGAATTGAAATTGCGTTTCTCTCAGTCCCTCGGTGCAACAGTAACTATTTAAACATTGAAACACTGAAACATATAATAATAGACATAAGCATAAAATAGTAAAACTGTAACACTGTCCTGAGTTTTTGCATAGTGGTATAAGAGTATGAAAATTTACACCAACTCTAAAACTAAAACTAAAACACTAAACATTTAATGAACATAATACTGTCCTGAGTTTTTGCATACTAGTATAATATATACTCCCATTCCCTCTTTAGTGGGAGTGGTGGTGCAAGCAAGTAACAAATGTCAGTATCCTTTTGTTAAAATTTCTGTGCACCACAGCTCGCTTAACTTCTTTTTGCGTCACCTACAGATGAATTCCACTTACTTTTAAATTACCAGATTATGACCCATATGAAACCCATAAATACCCAATGTGGACAAAGACCCACTTTCTGCTGCTTACCTTGCTGTTGCTGCAGCCTATTTGGACCCATTTGTGGACCACGCTGCGGCCCCATAACAGGATACATTTGGCCTGCATTGGGGGGCATGTGGGGCTGCTGGTGTTGGGGGTGTGTGGCAGTTAATGGGGTTTGGGGAGTTCTTTGTGCATGGGTCATAGTACTGGGTGGGGACTGCAGGGCTGTGTATCCTGCAACCTCTGACGGAACAGGTAATCCTGCGCTAGGGGGTCTGCCTTGTTGGGGAGGAGGGGTTGGAGTTCCCAAAACCCGCATGGGAGACATGGAGGAGGGGGAGGAGAAAGATCCCTGAGTTTGGGGGGCAAGGTGGGATTGGGGCTGGTTTGGGGGCTGGGATAGGTTCTGGGGGTGGTTGAGGGGGTGCATAGGCTGGCCCTGTTGCCCTGCCTGCTGCTGCATTGAGGCAGAGAGAGTCTGGTGTGGTGGTCCTGGGGGGTATCGTTGTCCCTGCTGCCCGGGTGTCGAACTTGTTCCCTGGCTGAACCTCTGGCTGAGCTGCCCTGATCCCATAGCCTGGCTGGTGTTCGCACCGACGGCATTAGCACCCTGGCCCATCCCAGGTCCCATAGCAGCATACTGGGCCTGATAGCCAGGGTACTGAGCACCCCCAAATGGTGCCATGCCCTGTTGGTGCTGGTGGGGGTGTGGAGGCTGTCTGGAGGGGGAGTGTGGGTATCGAGGTGTGTGGCCCATATTGGGATAGCCCTGGGATTGTGGCTGAGGCTGGGGATGTCTCATCTGGACCCCTCCCATCCCAACATGTCCTAAGTAATGAGATGGGTCCTGAGCAGGAGGGGGCACCATACTTTGAGGAGGGTAGTGTTGGTTGATGCGAGAAGTACTTGATGTAGGTGGACCTTGAATCCCTGTGTAACTGCTTTGAGACATCTGGTAGCCCCCCATCTGATTGGGTCCGCCTCCTGATGGTGCTGATGACTGCTGATATACAGATCTGCTCTGCTGCTGCTGGGCCCAAACTCCACCTCCACTTCCTCCTCCCCCCGCATCACTCTGGTACCCATGATGAGGGTTGCTAGAGTTGGCTGGGTTATAGTGGGAGGTCATGCCATTCAATGCCGTGTTCACATTCGGTGGCCCCTGGCTGGGACCATTCTGAGCCATCATTCGTCCTCCAGGTGCACCAGGCTGATCATAGCTGGAGTAGGGGCCGTGCTCATACATTTGACCCAACTTGGACTGCCCTGGTCCAGGCCCAGTGCCGTGGAGCATGCCTTGGTGGTAACTCCGGTTTCCCTGGTGCTCATGGTTCAGTGAAGAATTGGTCTGCTGGGTTAGAGGGTTGGCTTGACCAGGGGCTGGCTGCTGGGGAAAGCAGTCTCCTAAACTATCTAATCCATCTGAGAACAACCCTGCATCATCCCCAAATAAGCTCAACATCCCTGGGTCCGCCATGGCTGGGTGGTGGGCCCACAGGTGTGAGGCGTGTTGTGCAGTTAAGAGCTAATCTGATAGCTACTAATTTGAAGCTTTCGATTCCATGGTCCTCATCAAGGTTCCTGGAGACATTTGAAAAACAGAACAGAGAAAGCAGAACACAAAATGTGGAGTTAGTGGATGTGTTAAAAAAGAACTACTGGTACTTTATACTTGTGAAAACAGGTTACTAGACATTAAACACCAATTAACAAGAATCAATCCAACAATTTAATAACTGTACACAACTAACCATCACATTCAACAACAATTTTAAATATCTTATAATGAAAGAAGTACCAGTAAACCAACTATTCTGGTCACTCCGTAGAACTAAAAATTCAAATGCATGTTCTAATAAAATATGACCCCAGACAGAAATGTATTGCAATTTAAAAGAATGATGATTGGCAATAATGTTAAGCTCTGCTGACATCATCTTTTAACTTTCCATAAAATGGCACAACATATATATATATTAAGATTGACCTCTGATCGTTTTTGCTAAAACAATGTGAAATTAATGAAAATTCCTCTCCAAAATAGTTTAAAATTAGCGCCGTTTTTTTACACGGTAAATTCGGGTTTTTCCGGTCACGTGATTGTGACGTAAGATACAGATCTCTGCTCCAACGGCACATTTCATACAATGTAGAAAGATACAAACGCATCCGTCGAATTTAGCCATTTAAAACTTTAGATTTTAGCGATTTGGCTTCAGTTCGTGAAGAAGTTATTTTGAGTGATAAACAACAAACAGCAATGTTTCTTTTGTCCGTGTTGCTTTTTTTTTCAGGAGAGGTTTCACATACATGAAGTGAGCACCAGATGTCAGCAAAGCAGAGCAATCTACAGTGCTCTGTAAGAGTTATCACGATAGCTTTGCTGACATCTGGTGCTCACTTCATGTATGTGAAACCTCTCCTGAAAAAAAAAGCAACACGGACAAAAGAAACATTGCTGTTTGTTGTTTATCACTCAAAATAACTTCTTCACGAACTGAAGCCAAATCGCTAAAATCTAAAGTTTTAAATGGCTAAATTCGACGGATGCGTTTGTATCTTTCTACATTGTATGAAATGTGCCGTTAGAGCAGAGATCTGTATCTTACGTCACAATCACGTGACCGGAAAAACCCGAATTTACCATGTAAAAAAACAGCGCTAATTTTAAACTATTTTGGAAAGGAATTTTAATTAATTTAACATTGTTTTAGCAAAAACGATCAGAGGTCAATCTTAATATAAATATATATGTTGTGCCATTTTATGGAAAGTTAAAAGATGATGTCAGCGGAGCTTTAAACATACATAACATTACAACTTAGGGAAGCAGAACTTCACATGTAAACTAATTTGATAATTTTGGTAATCCTATTAGTAGTTACACAGACATAAAAATTTATCTTACTACTCATCTGTGACAATCACAGACAAAATAAATGAACACAAATGTAGTAAGAATTAAAATGTTAAAACACCCTCTTCATTCAGACACACATTTTGCATTAGCCTACCCCCATCTCCATTTTACAACCAAACAAAGGAACTTCTTTCTTTACCAACACACACTTGGAGTCATTGAGTGTGTGTTTTTATGAGTGTGTGTGTGTGTGTTAGAACAAAGGGCCGAGCAGATGCAGCTCTGTTTGAACAGCAGCAGCTGCCATCCAGCCAGAAATTAGCCAACCAACAGGGCAGAGACTTTACGTACACCAGTCAGTCAGACGGCAGCCCATTCAAAAACTACTCAGGCAGTCTAGGCAGATGTTTCGAGAGAAGGGAAACAGCCACCTGCTTTCTTCTTCTTTTGAGTTTGTTTTTTTTTCCCCCACATAAAATACAAAACTATATAAAATGAGTAGTTCATGTTGGTATAAAAATAACTGCATTTGTTAAAATTAGAAAGACTGACCTGAATTTAATCATTCAGCAGCCAACGCAACACCCCATTCTGCAAGAGGGTGAGGGTAGGTGGATCTAAGCATGCCTCAATGAGTTTGTGTAGTGGAGAGCAGGACAGGGAGGAGGTGGGGGAGGTTTGCTTGTTGCTTCTATGCCGTGCAAAAACAACACCCAAGCCAAATTGCACCGCCACAGAGTTTCCCTCCCCCCTGCACCTTCTTCTTTCTTCCTACTTCTACCCTCCCTCCCACCATTTTTCCCTCAACCACTTCTGGGTTCATTACATAGCCTGGCAGGTATCAGGGACCAAACATTCATCATGTCCTCACACAAATATGTTTTTCAATACACATTTTGTGTCACTAAACCCATTTGTGCCCCATAAATATCCATGCTGTTAATTTATTGCAGTAGCTTAAGTAAGTGGATCTGAAGTGGTAGATTTAGAAATGCACCAGCGGCAGGCTAACAACTGAGTTTCTGTCTTGAGGGCACGCGGGTCACCACAGACAAGATGTAGGTAACATCCAGCACAACTCACATCTTTCTATTTTTTTTACACCTTACATGGCAGTGCATGTCATTGCTCAAATTTGTCAAAAATCATGACATCACATAGAGCTGCTTCCTGCCAGACAGATGTTTTCTCAGCTTTACTCAACTGGATAAAGCTAAGAGCTGATTGGTCCATATGCCTTTCAGTCTTTCCACCATCTGCTCATGTTAAACTCTGAACACTAAAATCTACTTCCAGTGTTGCAAAGTTCACACTTCTATATGTATGCAAAGACGACAAGTTAAAATGGTACTCCACAACCAGCAGACTTATTTCTTCACGTACTCAATATCACTTTTTGTTACAAACTCAGATATTTAAAAGTTAAGACATTCAGAAAAGTCTCGACTAACTCAAGAGGGCAAATTTAGGCCCCGTTTACACGACACGATGGGGAGAAACGTAGGTTTTTGCGTATGTTAGAGGAAAAGCTCTGCGTTGACAGTTGACACGGACAAATTCTGTGTTTACATGCATCCGCAGGAATCCCCCCCCCCCCATGAATCTGCTGTAGTTACCATGCCGGGTCATTAGATGGCGCTGTGAATTTTTGAACCTTCACTTTATGTGCATGTGTGCTGCCTCAGTCTGCTTTCCTCTGGGCTAAAAGTTTAGCTACAAACAACTTAACAACTAGTTAAAGCTGGAATTTGGATAAGAGTCGACAGATTTGACGCCAAGCGGGACCGCTTCATCTAACAAGCTCCACACCAGTCGCTGAGTGGACCAGAACCAAGTCAACAATGTCGGACATTAGTCCGTGATAATCAGTTTATTTACAGCAGGTAAATCAACGTTCTTAATGTTTCCTTGTGTTTACTTCGATCACACAACAACCAACTGAGTTTTTAGTTTTATTTTTTCCTGCGAGGTCAAGAAGCTGTCCTTCCACCAGGCGGACCGGTTTGGACGTGGGTCCAGTATCCAGGATGAAAACAAGAGCAGAGTCCAGTTCATTAACTTAGTTACAGTTCAGTCAAAGTGTTTTTAATAGTGTGTTCAGTTTAATTCTCAGTGTTTGTGACATACAGTTTGTGGTGTTGAATAAATAAATACAAAATAAACCTGGTGTCTTCATTTTCAACTTTAATAACGTGCATCGTTTAAATCAAGTAACTTGAGTCCAGACAGCTTCATTTAGCTCAGATAACTTTATACTGTATATCTCCCACGCTAACATTAATACTGATTATTATTGTTAAACTGTTATTATTTAGCACATTTAGTATGTTATAGTGCAACGTGACGTGTGAAATATCCGCCTGCCTCATTCAATAAACAGTAATATTAGAACTGGATCAGACTGTAGTCTCCTCCAACACAGATGTTGGTCACAGCAGCTACATTCAGGTGTAGATTAATTAAATACTGTATGAGACTCAAAATATATTACTTCTGTCGTAGTTCAGAAAGAGGTGTGTGTCCGCTGCCATTGTTGTTGATAGAAATGCCGTCTGTCCGAGCATGCGCACGCATGTGGTCCAAACAAAGACTCAGCGGGAGATGTTTATGTTATCAACGGGGGGTCAGCAAAAAACCTCCACTCTGGAAGGTGGATTCAGAAACCTCCGGATTCAAAGAGGGGGTTCAGTGGTGTCGTGTAAACGATTGGCAGAACCGCAGAGAGAAAGGTGCGGTTTCACTAAAATATGCGCCGTNCAGAAACCTCCGGATTCAAAGAGGGGGGCCAGTGGTGTCATGTAAATGATCAGCAGAGAGAAAGGTGCGGTTTCACTCAAAATACGCGCCATGTAAATTAGGGGTGCGAATCTCTCAGTGTCTGGTTAGTCGATTCGATTCAGATTTAGGGTGTTACGATTAGAGTCAAAATCGATTTTTTTGATTCAGAAACGGTTTTCGATTCAGAAACAATTTTTTTATTGAGATGGTCATAAATTTAGTTTCAGTTATGTAACTGACAAGCTGAAAAGAATACACAACAATGTAAACAAATAGAACATTTATTTAAAACAATAATTTTAGGTTCCTTATTGTATCCAATCTTTTGCATCGTTTGATATTTATACCAAAAATAGGAACAAATAATACAGGAGTGCATACAATTCTGTAAGTTAAAGGTCCACTGACATGATTTTTCTACTACCGTAAAAACCAGTGTATAATACGCGGTTCTTTTGCTCATTTGAATGCCCTGCGTTTTAAATACCGAAGCGTATCATCTATGGATTTTTTCCCATATTTTTAGATCAATTTTTCGCTCTGATTCGCCGTTTTACATTTTGGGCAAAAATGGTGCAGTACCAGTTTCGGCCGCTATGGGCGCTATGGGCAGCAGCAGAGGACTCAGAGAGCGAAGAGGAAGAGGGCCACTTCCAGACGTTTCTAGCTCATGCGTCCGAAAAAAGCCTCCTCTGGTCGGACTGACTCTGTCGCTGCCCGCCCCTTGCTATGGATGTAGCTGTTAGCAAGATACCGTAACTCATAAACCACACCGCAGATTTTTAAATCCAGCTGATTTCACATTTGGTTGAGCTCAGGGGACTGTCTGCTATAAAGTCAGGTAAGAAATATATTTTTTAAGCGTTTATTTAGCTAAATTTAAAGAAACAAAGCGTCCGGTCCGAACCGCCTGCCTAAAATTCGGCAAACTTTTTTTTTTTTAATCCAGCTGATTTGAACATTTCGTTAAGCTCAGGAGCACGTCTTCTATAAAGTCAGCTAAGAAATATATATTTTTAAGCGTTTATTTAGCTAAATTTAAAGAAACAAAGCGTCCGGTCCGAACCGCCTGCCTAAAATTCGGCAAACTTTTTTTTTTTTATCCAGCTGATTTGAACATTTCGTTAAGCTCAGGAGCACGTCTTCTATAAAGTCAGCTAAGAAATATATTTTTTAAGCGTTTATTTAGCTAAATTTAAAGAAACAAAGCGTCCGGTCCGAACCGCCTGCCTAAAATTCGGCTAACTTTTTTTTTTAATCCAGCTGATTTGAACATTTCGTTAAGCTCAGGAGCACGTCTGCTATAAAGTCAGCTAAGAAATATATTTTTTCTCGCAAAGAAATAATTGTTTTTACCGTGTTTCCTTGTGAAGTTCTTCGTACTCGCTTGCTTCTGTCGCCGCCATCTTAATCAGGGCAAATGAGGCGCTGACGCGTCACGTGGCGATGACGCGTATTAAACACCGAAGCGTATTACAGTATGTAGAATTTTTTCTTGTTTATAGTTAATAATTGGACAAAGCGTATTAAACACCGGTGCATATTTTACAACGGTGAATACGGTATTCATAACATTGCTCAAAATATATATTTTTTATTATTTAAATATGTTTGTTTTTGCAAACAAAATGATAAATCACTTTAATTTTACTTTAAAAGTGATTTTGAACTTCAAGCTGTGTTTAATCATGGGAAATCCGATTACACGCGAACGCACCATCTGTGACGTAGTGTGCAGAGTATGAGGCAGAGCTCTGAGCTTGTCACATTGCGTGGGTGTGAGCAGCTGGACATGAAGGTAAGTCTGAAACAGCATCAGACCTAAATTAGATCCTTTTGTTTCTTGTTCCATCACCCAAACTATTTTCTGCTTCCCAAAATGAAGACAAATAGCTCAAATCTTCACATAGATTGATAAATTCGTCGGGTTTTAAATTGTCCGCTATTAAAGAGTCCAGAGCCCTCTGCCTCACACTCTGCACACTACGTCACAGATGGTGCGTTTGCGTGTACTGTAATCGGATTTCCCATGATTAAACACGGCCGTGGCGTAGTGGTAATGGCAGTCGTCCCCTAATCGGAAGGTTGGCGGTTCAAATCCCGGTTCCCCACACCATGTGTCGTTGTGTCCTTAGGCAAGACACTTAACCCAGAGTTGCTCCCGGTAGGACTGGAAAGCGCCTTGCATGGTAGTCTGCCGCTACCGGTGTATGAATGGGTGGATAGTTGGTATTGTAAAGCGCTTTGTGGCCCCTCATAGGAGGCTGGAAAGCGCTATATAAATAAGCTCCATTTACCATAAAACACGGCTTGAAGTTCAAAATCACTTTTAAAGCAAAATTAAAGTGATTTATCATTTTGTTTGCAAAAACAAACATATTTAAATGATAATATATATACAGTATATTTTGAGCAATTTTATGAATAGCAGAAAAATCCTGTCAGTGGACCTTTAAATTACTAGTACATTAGCTTAGTTGCCTGGATTTCTTTAAAACAATAAAATTAAAATTAAAACCTAGGAACAATAATTCATCCATCCATCATCTTTACCCACTTCTTCCTTTTCAAGTCTCGGGGGTCACTGGTGTCCATGTCCAGTCATCACTGTAGCCGTTTTCGCATTGGCCAGCCCTCAATGGCCCGGAGCTCCCCTGGGTGTCTCTGGGCCACCCGCGTTCATTACGCATTTGCCGCAAAGCCGCCTTGAAGTGGGTGGGCAGTTCTCTGGAAGTGGGTGGGGTGCTCTCTTCACGTGGGTGGAGTGTTCGTGTTTTAAGAGAGGAGACTCGGCAAAAAAAAAATTGTTAGCTGGATATATATATATTAGTGTTTCTGCGTTTAATTTTTGTTAATAACTGATCACAAATCAGCTTATGTTACAACGTAAATAACACGAAGCGCACACCCATTTCCGCCTTTCAGCGCGACCTGAATGTCATTAAACAGCATTAAACAATAACTAATATTGTCTAACTGTTGCGCGCAGCCAGGGTTTTAAAATATAACGAATAATCTCTAACTTTTACGTGCAGCTAAAATGTCAGGAGGAGTGATTGCTATATGGGCAAGTTGGACACCTGAAAATTCAGTCTGTTCGGATAGCTCAACGAGTAAATGCGTTAACGTTTTGACCGGGAGAAGTGGGTTCGCTTCCAGCCTGGGACAAAGTTATTTTACTTTTTTTTTCTTTTTATTCACATTTTCTTTTAAATAAAAAGGAGTTTGCAAACAAACTCCTTTTTATTTAAAAGAAAATGTGAATAAAGAGAAAAAAAAAGTAAAATAACTTTGTCCCAGGCTGGAAGCGAACCCACTTCTCCCGGTCAAAACGTTAACGCATTTACTCGTTGAGCTATCCGAACAGACTGAATTTTCAGGTGTCCAACTTGCCCATATAGCAATCACTCCTCCTGACATTTTAGCTGCACGTAAAAGTTAGAGATTATTCGTTATATTTTAAAACCCTGGCTGCGCGCAACAGTTAGACAATATTAGTTATTGTTTAATGCTGTTTAATGACATTCAGGTCGCGCTGAAAGGCGGAAATGGGTGTGCGCTTCGTGTTATTTACGTTGTAACATAAGCTGATTTGTGATCAGTTATTAACAAAAATTTAACTCAGAAACACTAATTCAGCTAACAATTGTTTTAGGGGTTTCTCGTTTCTGTAGTTAAATTTGAATGAAATTCAACCCTCGCGCTGAGGTTGTTTGAATGAGTCCCGCCCCTGCTGCAAACAACGAATCAAATGAGAGCTGAAACTAGCCCTGTCGGGCTCGGCCCGATAAGAACCACGGTGAAGATGGTTCCAGAACAAGGGTGGATCCCGGGCGGAAAAGGTAAATGCGAAGACGCCGAACCCGGGTTAGAAGCTGGGAGAGCCGGGGAGGGCCGGCCAATGCGTAAGCGGCTTGTGTGAGAGGTGGGGGACACCTGGACAGGTCTCCAGTCCATCACAGACAAATAATTCAAAATATATACAGTAAATACAAAAGTAAACAGACTTCAGCCTACCAAAGTGCATTAACCTTTAACTCAACATAAAATACAGACTTCACTGATTTTTTAAACTATATTGATTAATATTTAGTAAATCTTTAACAAAATTTCAAAACCTGTGCAAACCTGCATTAAAATCTCTTCTGAACTGTAATTTATAAGCCATAAATTGTATCATTTAGAACTGGCTCCAGGGGATGTGTCTCATCTGGTCTCTCCAACCTGTTAAAAGACAAATTACATTAAGATTGTTGTACAACTTGTCTTTAAGTTTTAGTATAATATGAGAAATAACAATTACCTTCGAGCTGCAGCTGCATCAGAACTTCTCCCACGTTATTCTTGTTTCATGCTGGAGCTGTGTGGACTTTTATCTACATGAAGGAATAATGTACGTTGCTTCCAGAGTATTAAAAATAAAAATAAACCCCTCAACTTCCACTGAGCTGTCTGCTCATAAATCCTTTGTGATACAGCAGGAGATGGAGAGAAATCTTTGCAGCAAACTTGGCTGGTCAGCTACTTTCACTTTCATCTTCCGTGCATTTTATTGTATTTCCAAAATACTGTACCGTAATTTTATTTGACACTTCTTGCAAACAACCGTTCTCTTGTTAAGCTCCGTCTTCCCTCAGAACGTTGTAGGATCTGAAATGATTTTTAAAGACGAAGGAGCGGGTTGAATCACGCTGTCTCACTCCTCCATGCTAGCAGGCTCCATTCAGATCAAGGGAGCTGGTTAACCAACTTGCTGTACGGTGGCCTACATGGCCAAAATTCTACGGTGGCCGAACGGACACATAATGTAATATGCAGTACACTCAGGAGTAGGAGTGAAAAAAATATAAAATTAAACGTTTTAAAATCGATTTTGGGGCTTTTAGAATCAATTTAGAATCGCCAGGACTAAGAATAATCTAGATTCTTAAAAAAAAATAAAAAAAATAAAAAAATTCTGCACCCCTAGTGTAAACGCCCCCCAAGTCTTCCCGCAAGGAGATGCAACACCGCCTGTACAGAGCATTCACTCTTGATGTGTAAATAAGATTAGCAAGCCTTTTAACATCACGTTTGTCTGAACAATAAACAACGCCAACACAAAAGCTTTAGCTTGAAAAGGTCAGTAAAATGCAAAGACGTTTTTTTTTTTTTATTTAAGCCTAGACACTGAAGCGGTTGTCTGTAGATTTTTAGCTCACTCCAGATTACATGTTTAAACAGACTAAATGCAATGCACATCAACAGTTTTGAAGTGGATGGGTGAAAAATCAGCTAAAGCAGATTATTTTTGCTTAAGAACAATTTAAAAGATGAGTTAGTTTTTTTTATTAGATCACCTCAACTTCAATATAAACTCTTCATACTTGATATAAATGTAATGTTTTGCATGTACGTAGTTGTGTCAAGATAGGCCAAGACTGAGACATGCACTACAAAGTGACAATTTTTTTTTTAAGTCAATAGTAAAAAGGGCTGGGCAGAACATACAGATTACATTGATACGTGTATTTTCCCCGTGATATAAAGGACCTGTTGTATCTGTGATCCGGCCACAGATAAGCAGCAGAAAATGGATGAATGGCTATAAACAGATGATGTTTATTGTGACTCATCTGACACAACTTGTTTCCCATAAAGCCATAATAGTTTGTGCATTTCTTACTCACAGCACCACTTCTACATTTCAAACGTTATTTATTAGCAAAAATGTTAGCTAAAGACTTGTTAACAGTAGCACTATGTAGTTTTAAAGGTAATGGGGATTGGCAATCATAAGAAAAACATTTCTACCTCAACCCCCCACCCCACACACACACTCATACTAAAGGGCAGTTAAAGGCCCAGATATGGCTCTGCGTACGGCCTGTACGCCGCTCTACGCGCGCGTTCTGTGCGCGCGCGTTCACAAGCACAGCTCTGCGTTCGTTCTCACGTTAATGCTCACGTTTTCGCTCCAAATTCTTGACGTCATTTGAGCAACAGCAGGGCGGAGCGTTTACCTACGGGACAAATTGAGGTCGCTGATTGGTCATTTGCTGACACGCCTACTGAATTGATTGACAGGTCAGGTGGGGAAGAAAAAAGGCACTTCACACAGCTTCTGCTGCTGCGGTATTCTGTGTTTATATGTTAATAAAAAGTTCTAAAAAATAAAATAAAAACAGGGAGCGCTGGTCCAGCACACCAGAACACCAGGAAATATTTAGAACCTCGCGCAGCCACGTTGGACATGAGTTTAGTTCGCTCGTGACAAATTCATTCATTTCCTCATTTCAGTCATGGAGTCAGCGGAGGAGGAAGCGATCACTTGACTTTTGGCAAAAAAACAAAAGAAAAGTCCAGATCAGGGATGAAGAAGGGGAATTTAATACATTTGTGTCTCATACAAAACAGTCAGGCGCCGGGCAGTTTATTGTGAGACAACGCGCCTCGCGTACGCGGTCGTAAAATTTGAGCTTTGCGCGTACATGCCCTGCGGGGCTACGCTTGTGCCTCTGCGTACGTACGGCGTACAGCGGCGTACTGCCGTACGCAGAGCTATATCTGAGCCTTAAGAGTCACCAATCAACCAAATGCAAGTTTATGGACTGTGAGAGGACAGAGTACCCAGAGAAAGCCCATGCATGCACAGGATGAACACTCAAACTCCACAGAGAAAGGCTCTGGCCAAGTTTTAAAGCCAGCACCTTCTAGCTGTGAGATGATCATTTCAACCACTACACCATTACGCCACAAACTGGAGATTTCCAATAGAGCCCTTTAATAACTTATTATGTGCACTCATCACAAACCCATTTCTAATTTATTATTACATTGTATTCTTTTGAGCACCAAAAATAAACAAAAAAAAATTGCTTGGAGGCAAATGCCCAGCTGACAAACCCACAGACACAGGATGCACACATTTTGTGGGGCTAGGAGGTGCTGTCTATAAAACTTAAAAAAGATGAGTGTGACTGTCTATCAGTCCACCGAGAGTTGACTAAATTTATGGCTGACTAGATGTGCTGATCAGGCTGACTGGTGCATTTAAAATGGGTGAAGCCTTTCCTTTTTGGTAAATCCTATACCGGTAGTTAGGGTCAGCTTTGGTTTCTTGAGCTGTCCCTCAAATATGCTGCTATAGGCTTGGACTGCTGGAGGACAGATCAACCACATTTAATCTCTGCTGCTGTCTTTACTTGCTCTATTCTACTTGTAAGTATTTCTATCCTTTTGTTTCGTTTTGATTTTTTGAATGTCTAGAGGACCAGAATTAGCTTTTTTAGATTTTTCTACCTGGACCACCACTGGTATAAGAGATAATATAAAGTCATCTATGCTCAGTCTACACATATAGATTTACCTAGCAAAATTAACTTTGTTTGGTTGTGAAATCTGAGATAAACTGAAACTATGTCATACAAAAGTAAAGAGTTTTAATATTGACTAATGTAGCTTCTTTCACACCAGCATGGTATTTTTTGACAAGGACTTGTTTTAAAGACCTTAAAAATCAATTTAAATAAATTGATAACCATTTGAGGGTGAGAGAAGCTATAGCTGAACACTATATTTGTATTGCGTGCAGTTCGAAGTCTAAGCTGAGCTGCTAATCTCTGCTCTCTGTCCAGAAGTGGCATAGCAGAATGAGGGGTAGGAGATTTGGTAGGTGGAGCATTCTGTTTTGTTTATAGGGTGGAGCACCCTCCATGGATAATGGTAGGGAAAACACAGATTTATTATTTGTCTTTCTATTAGCATAGATTTCTACTCTTTTCTTTATATTCCATTCTAGGGCTACACGTCCATCCATCCATTATCTTTGCCCGCTTCTTCCTTTTAGGGTCACGGGGATCACTGGTGCACATATCCAGCAGTCACTGTGCGAGAGGCGGGGGACACCCTGGACAGGTCTCCAGTCCATCACAGGGAAACATGGAGACAAACAACCATTCACTCTCTCACTCACACCTTAAGACAATTTAGAATTACCAGTCAGCCCAACATGCACGTTTTTGGTCTGTGGAAGGAAACCGGAGTAACTGGAGAAAACCCACGCATGCATGGTGCAAACTCCACGCAGAAAAGCCCCCAGCCAGGAATTGAACCTGGGCGCTTGCTGAGAGGCAGCAGCTCTACCAGCTGTGCCACTGTGCTGCCCCAATATCACAAAAATATTGGCAATGCAATATCAATGAGTACAATATAATTTTTTTTCCATTTACCTTTTATTTATACAGATAGTCCCCGATTTACGAGCGTCTGGACTTACGAGGTTCCGACTTAACGAGGTTATCATATTTAATAAAAAATATGAAATAAAAAAATATATATATATTTTTTTGTGTGTGTGTGTTAAATGTTCTTAATTTCATGTGTATAGCACTTTGTTGCAGTTGTGGTTGTTTTAAATGGCTTTATAAATAAAGTATAATTGTTATTTTTATGTTTTATTTCAATTTTTAGCGTATTAGTGATCGCTCCCAACACGCAGCCGGCAGACATAAAACGAGTGGATCGCTGCCACCTGACATGCAACGAGCGGCGCTAAGCGGGCGGGGATTAGATATGCCGGCAAAGGGACCATCTGCGGCCGGGAGCTGCTGGCTTTTGAGGACCACGCGTCCGATCAGAGGTTGCCTCGGATAAATTAGCTGGAAACACTCTGTGAACTTTGTGGATGTGTCTGGACTGGAGCAGCAGCCGCGGAACGCTCAGCGATCGCTCCCAAAGCGCCGCGCGACAACGTTAGCTCATGGGCTAAGCTAAGGCTAGGCTAAATGCTAAGCAGACCCTACCAGAACCAAACCGAACCGACGGCCAGGAGCTCTCCTCAATGTCCGGGAGCTCGCCTAAGATGTTGGATGGACACCCAGCTAACGTGGAGAAGCAGCGCCGACAGCCTTTTTTGGATGTGCTACACGCTAACGAGCGCTAACGAGAACAGACCTAAAGTCAAAGTCAACTTTATTGTCAGAACTGCAATATGTACAGGACATACACAGGACCGAAATTGCGTTTCTCTCAGTCCCTCGGTGCAACAGTAACCATCTAAACACTAAAACATTTAATAAACATAAGCATAAAATAGTAAAAAAGTGTAACACTGTCCTGAGTTTTTTCATAATAGTATAAAAGTATGAAAATTTACACCAACACTGAAACACCAAACACCCCTAAAACACCAAACACCCAATGAACATAAGCATAAAATGAAATAATAAAAGTGTAATACTGTCCTGAGTTTTTGCATAGTAGTATGAAAAGTATAAAAACGTAAATCTATAAAATAATCTGGTAATAATCTAATCTGGTGGGGGCCAACAACAGCCAACGTGTGCAGCTTGTTTGGATGAATGAACACCGCGGAGAAACGGCTTTCGGTAAGTTTACGTATTAAATATTTTTCTGGCTCCAAATGTATGAAGTTAGCGTACTAAGCGTACTGTTAGTACTGTTAACAGTCCTTCCTTTAAACAGTTTGGACTGCGTGGTGCTGCAGAAAGCTGAGGACCTCGGACACAACGCGGCGGAGCGGCGGAGCTAAGAGAAGCTGTGCTCAAAGTAAGAAATTAATTTTTTATATTTTTTCTAAATGTTTTAAATTGTTTTAAATTGTTTTAAATTGTTTTAAAGTGTTTTAAAGTGTTTTAAAGTGTTTTAAAGTGTTTTAAAGTGTTTTAAAGTGTTTTAAAGTGTTAGGATAGTTGAAATGCTTGGTAACCTCATTACCTACATGTACGTGTTCAGTGGCGGCTCGTGTGTTATATAAAGGTTGATTAAAGGACAGTACGGACTAGGGCTGAACGATTTTGGAAAATATTCTAATTGCAATTTTTTTTTCTATAAATTGCAATTGCGATTTAAAACGCAATTATTATTTTTTATATCTTCTCAAGTATTTGTGCAACAAACAAAAGCAATAAATCAATCTGTTTTATAATAAACAATGTCAGATGTATTTAAAGCAGAGATTACAATAAAGCAAACAAATCTATGCCTTTCCTTTTCACCATTTCCATTTTTTCTTGTTTCATAAACATGAACATTTCGTAAACATGTTAAGTGAACTTCCTAACTACTGTCTGAACTTCACATGGCAGTTAATAAATATAAAAAATTAGATATAAAAAAAATTAACTTACTGCTTTCCAGCCAGTAACATCATAAAAAATAAAGTGCAAAAAACAAAGAGAATCTGCTTTAACCAACTCGTTATTTTCTGGGAATTCAAACTCAGTGAACACAAAATAAACTAGTATCTGTTCTTATTAAATCTTTTAGATGTAAAAAAAAAAAACTCGCGCACAGCGTCTTGTTTTTTTTATAGCCATCAACGGACGTGCTGCCCCTCTTTGGTACCAAACTTTCAGATTTATCAGCTTCTGTCGAGCCTGACGTCATTGTGCAACTGGTTAAAGCGCAGTGTTGACTTCTCCCACTCTCTGCTCTGGTTTGCTCCACTCACTCACAAGTCACTTAACCAGGTCATGTGACCAATCAAATTGCAGCCTTCGCGATTAGAAAATATTGTTTTATCATACCGCGATTTTATTGCAAATGCAATTAATCGTTCAGCCCTAGTACGGACTTACGAGATTTTCATCTTACGAGAACCTCGTAGTAACGGAACTCGCTCGTAAGTCGGGGACTACCTGTACACACACACATTGTATTTTATATAATATCATGAAGTACTGCTTGCACTGCCATAACTCTAGCCTGGCCCTCGCCTTCCTGCACAGCTCCGCTCAATTCTCATTTCCCTTCACTGCTCAGTCTGGGACTTCTCCCATAGACAACGATTTCTCCGGTAGATTTTTGACCGGACCAATCAGAGAACAGAAGGGGCGGAGTTTTTGGCCCCTAACCCACGCCCCCACCTGTCCCAGCGCGCAGCCAGCGAGCATTCGCATGTTCTCATTCAAAGCGATGCAAAGCGATGCAGGACTGTTTTATATGTGACACAAATGTATTAATTTCCCCTTCTTAATCCCTTATCTGGAGTTTTCTTTTGTTTTTTTGGCCAAAAGTCAAGTGATCGCTCCCTCCTCCTCCTCCTCCTCCTCCTCTCCCTCCGCTGATGAGGAAATGCCTCAGGTTGTCACGAGAGAATTAAACTCGGGTTTTACGTTGCTGCCCGAGTCCCATCAGATTTTCTGGTCTTCTGGTGTGCTGGACCAGCGATCCATGGTTTTATTTTATTTTTTTAGAACGTTTTATTAACATATAAACACAGAATATGCAGCGGCAGGCTGCAGCGAGAGAAAATGCAGCAGGAGGCGGAGCAGATGTCAAGTTCACCAGAGCAGGAAGCAGACCATATATGGCTCTGAGGGGGAGGGAGCAGAATGCTTTTCCCTGTTCAAAATTTTTCTAAGATCCAATGGTTTTGTTCCTCAGCAGAGGCCACGCCTCCAGCAAGAATCGGTTCTCTATGGAGAAAGTCCAGACCCTAGTACGAAGCGAAGTGAAGGACAAGGGTCTGGTTTTAACCAGGCTACCATAACTCATAAACCATTATAAATCACTGCTGAGCATTTGTTCTGCATTTTAATATTACATTTAGTAAATCCAATGAACTCCCACTGGAGCTAGAACAACAAACAACATATAAACTACAGTGATCCCTCACCTATAGCTGGGGCCGAGATGGTGTGCAGGGCAGCCGGCTCAGGACCAGAAGGTCTCGGGTTCGATCCCCTGTCACGGCATACCTCGTTGTGTCCCTGGGCAAGACACTTAACCCCGAGTTGTTCCCGGTAGGTCAGGCAGCACCTTGCATGGCATCTACTGCTACCGGTGTATGAATGTGTGTATGAATGGGTGGATGGTTGGTACTGTGAAGCGCTTTGGGGTCCCTCAAAGGGGGCTGGAAAGCGCTATACTGTACTGTATAAGTAAGCTCCATTTACCATAGCTGGGGTTACATTCCAGAGAACCGCGCGGTGGGTGAAAATCTGCAAAGTAGTGGTGTTATATTTATTTTTATTATTTATATGGGGTTAAGTCTTTATAAACTTTCACACACTCCTACAAACCTCTCACTCTTATCAACACGTCATATGCTCTTCAACACTGGCGATGAAGATGATGACAAAGGGATGAATATGCTGTCCTGCACAGCATGTACAGTACATGGGGCGACCGTGGTGTAGTGGTAATGGCAGTCGACCCCTGATCAGAAGGTTGGAGGTTCGAATCCCGCATCCGCCCACCATGTGTCGTTGTGTCCCTGGGCAAGACACTTAACCCCGAGTTGCTCCCGGTAGGTCTGGATGGCGCCTTGCAAGGCAGGCTACCACTACCGGTGTATGAATGTCTGAATGAATGGGTGGATGGCTGGTATTGTAAAGCGCTTTGGGGCTCCTCACAGGGGGCTGGAAAGCGCTATATAAATAAGCTCCATTTACCATTTACCATTTACCACGATATAAAACAATGGGTTTAAAAAGCCTGTGGTACACTGAAACCACAAAAAGTGAATCACAATATAGCGAGGGACTACCGGTACTGTATCGATACATTTTGACAGAACATCACTTAAAACATTTTGTAAGACATTGCCTGATCCAACTTTGAAATTTAAAAATAAAACTGCAGGTAACAGCCTCAATCAAAAAGGCGTTCAATACAAGATCAACTGGACTTTATTTGTAACAGAAGACGTTTCGCTTCTCATCCGAGGAGCTTTATCAATTCAATTGATGAGAAGCGAAACGTCTTCTGTTACAAATAAAGTCCAGTTGATCTTGTATTGAACGCCTTTTTGATTTATCATGTCCTGGACGACTGAGAATCTTCACCAGCAAACAGCCTCAATGCACTATATGCTCATCACCACTTAGATTGCAAGCAAAACCACAACTTCTAATTTTAACATCAACTGTACTGGTACTAGTATTTTTTTATGAACTTGTAAAGCTACTGAGTGACCATCACTGTACTGACCTCTAATCAAAAACTGGTTTGGCAATAAGTTGAAGTCACTAGTAGGGGTGCAGAAATGTTTTTATTTTTAAAAATAGAATCTAGATTCTTAGTTTTGGTGATTCTGAATAGATTCTAAAGGCGCATACATCAATTTTAAAATGCTTTTAAGTTTTATTTTTTCCCGCTCCAACTCCCAAGCGTACTGCATATCGCATTACATGTCAGTTCGACTGCCGTAGAATTGGGCTGTGTAGGCCACCGTACAGCAAGCTAGTTAGCCAGTTCAATTTATCTGAATGGAGCATGCTAGCATGTAGCAGTGGGACAGCACGATTTAACTTGCTCCCTCGTCTTTAAAAATCATTTCAGATCCTACAATGTTCTGGGGGAAGACAGAACTTAACAAAAGCAAGGTGGTTTGCAAGAAGTGTAAAATAAAATTGTGGTACAATATTTTGGAAATACGATAAAATGCACAGAAGATGTAAGCGACGCAGCCGACCAGCGAACTCTGCAACAAACTTCCAGCTGGTTCTCCAAAGGCTATGAAGATTTCCCTCGCCATCTCCTGCTATATCACAAAGGATTTACGAGCAAACAGCTCAGTGGAAGGTGAGAGGTTTATTTTTAATATGCTGGACCCAATGTAAGTTATTCCTTCGCTTCACATAGGTTTTTTTTTGTTTTTTTTGCAATAAGCAGCTCCAACAACTTCACCATGAAACAATGAATGGGAGAAGCTCTGATTAATGCACCAGCTGCAGCTCAAAGGTTAACTGTTATTTCTCATATTATACTAAAACTTACAGACAAGTTGTACAACAAACTTAATATAATTTGTCTTTTAACAGGTTGGAGAGACCAGATAAGACACATCGTCTGGAGCCAGTTCTAAATGATACAATTTATGATTTATAAATTACAGTTCAGAAGAGTTTTTGTGTAAACTTGCACAGATTTTGAAATTTAGTTAAAGATTTACCAAATATAAATCAATATGGTTAAGACTGAAGTCTGTATTGTATATTTCATATTAGGTTCAGTTTTGAAAATATAGCAAATGTAGAGCAAAATGGTTAAAAAACTGTCAAGTCTGTATTTTATTTTGAATTAAAGGTTAATATACTATGGTAGGCTGAAGTCTGTTTACTTTTGTATTTATATACAGGTATTTTGAATTTTTTTGTCTGTGATGGACTGGAGACATGTCCAGGTGTCCCCCGCCTCTCGCACAGTGATAGCTGGATATGGGTACCAGTGATACCCAAAGTGGGTAAAGATGATGGATGGATGGATGAATTATTTGTTCCTAGATTCTTATTTTATTTTAGAAAAGTCCAGGCAGCTAAGCTAACCTATTAATGGTAATTTAAAATACAGAATTTTATGCATTTCTGTATTTGTTCCTATTTTTGTTATAAATATAAAATGATGCAAAAAGATTTGATAAATAACATAAAATTATTGTTTTAAATAAATATTCTATTTGTTTACATTGTCGTTTAATCTTTTCAGCTTGTCAGTTACATAATTTAACCAAAATTTATGACCATTTCAACAGAAAAATCATTTCTGAATCAAAAAATGTATTTTGAATCGACCAAAAATCAGAATCGAATTGCCAGACACAGAGATTCGCACCCCCTAGTCACTAGGTTATTAGAATAAAATAATAACTTTTATGGACAGAATTTCTAGGCGCAGCCAAGGTGTTGAGAGGATCCGTTTTGGTGACCTTAGAATCGCTTCTCTGTTTTTTGCAGATGATGTGGTCCTACTGGCTTCATCAGTTCGTGATTTACAACTTTCACTGGAGCGGTTTGCAGCCGAGTGTGATGCGGCCGGGATGAGGATCAGTTCCTCCAAATCCGAGGCCATGGTCTTGAGCCGGAAAAGGGTAGCATGCCCTCTCCGGGTCGGGGAGGAGGTCCTGCCCCAAGTGGAGGAGTTTAAGTATCTCGGGATCTTGTTCACGAATGAGGGAAAACTGGAGCGTGAGATCGATAGGCGGATAGGTGCAGCGTCCGCAGTGAAGCGGGCGCTGTACCGGTCTGTCGTGGTGAAGAGAGAGCTGAGTCAAAAGGCAAAGCTCTCAATTTACCGATCGATCTACGTTCCCACCCTCATCTATGGTCATGAGCTTTGGGTTATGACCGAAAGAACAAGATCTCGGATACAAGCGGCTGAAATGAGTTTTCTCCGCAGGGTGGCTGGACTCTCCCTTAGAGATAGGGTGAGAAGCTCAGTCATCCGGGAGGGACTCGGAGTAGAGCCGCTGCTTCTCCACATCGAGAGGAGCCAGTTGAGGTGGCTCGGGCATCTGGTTAGGATGCCTCCTGGACGCCTCCCTGGTGAGGTGTTCCGGGCACGTCCCACCGGGAGGAGACCCAGAGGAAGACCCAGGACGCGCTGGAGGGACTATGTTTCTCGGCTGGCCTGGGAACGCCTTGGGATTCCCCCGGAGGAACTGCTCCAAGTGGCTGGGGAGAGGGAAGTCTGGGCCTCCCTACTTAGGCTGCTACCCCCGCGACCCGACCCCGGATAAGCGGAAGAAGATGGATGGATGGATGGATGGACATTTCATACCAACATTAAGGCAGCTAACAAGTTATACTCCGCTTAAAGCGGTAAGTCAGCTCAAATACAAACACGATGCTAACGTTAGCTTGTATTTTTTTTCTTAGACAAACGACCTGAAATGGCTTCACAGTGTTCACCAGCGTCCAAGGTAAAAACGTCAGTGTAACTGAATGAAGAGTGCCACAGAACTGTTACAGCATATGTTGTGAAAAGGTTGCATCCCTTTTCAGATGTGAATTCAACCATGGATTGCACTTACATTGCACTCAAATCCAACACTTATTAACATTCTTAATCCATTTAAAGTTCTCTGTGTCTTTTAAAATGTCTTAATGTCTCTAGTTTTCAGTATTATATAATTTCTGTTTATGTTCTCTTTCATTCCATTATGAGTGAATGTCACAGTTTGAAGAATTATTGAATAGGTTAGTTAGGCAATAACAACAGAGCTAATAATTGTACACATTCTCAGTCTTAAAAATGATTTAATAATCTATACAAAATACAGTTTTTTTTGCTTTGTTTTGTTTTGTTTTTTTGAATGTCCAGAGGACCAGACTTAGCTTTTTTAGATTTTTCTACCTGGATTATTGAGCATGCATCAGGGTGATTTAATAATCTCTTTTTACTGATAATACTGATAAACCTGTTGTTTGTTTAGGAACTTCCTGCAGTCTGTCCAGAAAGTCTCCACTGGAGGAGCGTTTTGCTGAGGAAGAGGCACAACATAATGTCACAGCTCCATGTCCATGAAGAAACAAATGGAGAGAGGGCTGCAGATACCAGGACATCCCACCAGCTGTTCTGTCTGAGGATCCTGCTGCTGGTGGTGGAACCAGGTTAGCCCATCAGTGGGAGCTCAGTAACATGACTGCAGCATCAGACACTGGACAATATTATATGTATAATAATAATAATAATATATGTTGGTGAGTCCTCCATGTTGGCTCTAATCTGCCCTGTGAGAAATTCATAGTAAATGTAACAAAAAGGAAAAAGTTCATAGCATTAAATTCAAACAGAAGTTCAAATTATTTCATCCTGAAATAACTCTGGCTAACTACTGTAGCTTTTTTATAACATGGAGTTAAACTCAAAGTAGTCTCCTCAGATAAATAGTGTTACCATTATTTTTATATTAAAGTTTCTGTTAACTTATTATTTTTATATTAAAGTTTCTGTTAACTTATTATTTTTATATTTGATTGTTTCTGTTCAGTGCCCTGATACAACTTCTGTTGTGACTTGGAGCTATACAGTATAAATAAACTGAACTGAATTGAATTGACATGTCTTTTTTTTAACCCCGCCTATACAAAAAGAATCGGAATAGAGAATCGAAAAGAATCTGAATCGAAACGAAGAATCTGAATCGGAACCGGAATCGCTCAAATTCAAACGATGCCCAACCCTACTCATGAGGGAGTTTTTTCTTTCCACCGTCACCTTCATGCTTGCTCAAGATGAGAGTTCTGTCATGGAGTTGAACTCAAAGCAGTTTGCTCCTCAATAATGTTAAATTATTAGTTAAATTATTATTTTTAGATATAAATGTTTCTGTTCAGTGCCCTGAGACGACTTCTGTTGTGACTTGGTGCTATACTGTATAAATAAACTACCGTACTTTTCGGCGTAAAAGTCACTTCTGTGTATAAGCTGCTTTGTCCAATTATTGGGAATTACAGTATTTGGAAAAATCCATAAATACGCCGCTTCGCCCTATAAGTCACATCTATTTTGCGTCACCGCTACGCGACGCATCAGCGCCTCATTTGCCCTGCTCAAAATGGCGGCCACAGAAGCGAGCTAGCACGAAGGACTTTACAAGATTAACACGGTAAAAACAATTATTTGTTTGCTGAGAAAAAATATATTTCTTAGCTGACATTACAGCACAAGGGTTCATGAGCTTAACCGTTCCTTAAAGGTTCACTATGTAATTTCTGGAGAACGCTGGGACTTAGAAAAATTTTCATCAGGTATCACAGTCCGTTCTCTGTTGAACTTGAGATCTGCAGCTCCGCCCCCTGCTGAATGTCTGCTTGGAGCGCTTCAATACAGTATTCTGTGATTATATGTTAATAAAACGTTTAAAAAATAAAATAAAACCATGAATCACTGGTCCTACAACACAAAAACCAGCAGAAATCAGCAGAGGTTCACGAAGCAACGTTGGACATGATTTAATTTGCTCGTGACTTCCTCGTTTCTGTCAGTGCAGGAATGGTATGTCTGGAATGCTCCGCCCCCACTACATGTCCTGTCTCTGCGCTGCAAAGTTCTGTGATTATATGTTAATAAAACGTTCTAAAAAATATAATAAAACCATGAATCACTGGTCCTACAACACAAAAACCAGCAGAAATCAGCAGAGCTTCACGAAGCAACGTTGGACATGATTTAATTCGCTCGTGACTTCCTCATTCCTGTCAGTGAAGGATGAAGCGATCACTTGACTTTTGGCAAAAAAACAAAATAAAAGTCCAGCTCTGGGATGAAGAAGGGATATTTAATACATTTGTGTCACATACAAATCAGTCCTGCATCGCTTTGCAATCCTTTGAATGAGAATGTGCGCGGCGCTGAGGCTGGGACAGGCGGGGGCGTGGGTTGGGGCGTGACAAACAACTCTGTTTTTATTGGCTGGTCATTGTCCGGGTCACTCTGTGTTTTTAGTGTTTTTATAAATGCTGATAGAGAAGCAAGGGGACTATAGTTTTTTTCAGAGATTACTTTGTCTAACATCAGTCTGTCAGTAGATAGTGACAGAGTGAAGAAATATGTTAAAAATATATTGTTAGAAAAGTTACAGATTGCATTACAAAGTTACATAGTGTACCTTTAATCAATTCACGAAACGGTCAAATCTGATGGAATTGTTTTGGTTTGACGTCTTCCAAACGGTCGCGTGCGCTACGAAAATAAATTATAAATAAATCGAATTATATCTCAAATGTCTCATACAGGGCAACAGTTTGTAAATTAAACCCATATAATTACACTCTGTAAACCTAAAAAATATCCGCCGAGTGGTTTAAGAGCTATTAATTACGATATACACGGAAATAAATTGAAGCCAACTCGACACGGTTGCGTCTCTAAAAAACGAATTTTATCTCAAATGTCTTATACAGGGCAAAAGTTTGTAAATTAAACCCATATAATTACACTCTGTAAGCCTAAAAAATATCAGTCGAGTGGTTTAAGAGCTGTTTATCTAAACAGTAGGTATCTGTTTACGGTAGCTAACTGCTAACAACAAAGCTAACCGAGCGATTTTTTTAGCTCCAAACATTTTCTGCAGCTAACAGTTTGTAAATGACCACCAAATAATTACGCTCTGTAAGTTTCAAGAAAATCTGCGGTGTGGTTTATGAGTTATCTTGCTAAAAAACACAGCTAACAACACAGCTAATAGTAACTACATACAAAGCAGGAGGCCGGGCAGCGACAGAGTCAGTCCGAGCAGAGGAGGCTTTTTTTTCTGACACATGAGCTAGAAATGGTCGGTGGACTCTCTGGTAGTGTTCCCCTAGCGGACAAAAGTGGTACTGCACCATTTTTTTTAATTTTTTTTGCCAAAATGAAAAACTGTCATATCCGAGTCAAAAATGAGTCTAAAATATGGGAAAAAGTCCATAAATATGACGCTTCGGCGTATAAGCCGCAGGACACGCAAATTAGTTTAAAAAAAAAGCGACTTATACGCCGAAAAGTATGGTAAATTGAATTGAATCATTTCCATGAGTAAAGAATAAAGCAAAAATATTTTGCATGGATAATTAAAATATGCAAACTATACTACAGTACAAGTCTTGGTGGACCATGCCCCTCTTGGCGTCTTTTCTTTCATACAGGGTTTCAGTTAATTTAGAGTACTGGTAGTAGAGGAATATCCTGTAAAAAGCAAACACCACAAACCTCCACACTGTGTAACCTTTAGGTATAGATGTACCAGCTGATCTCCATTTTAAATTAGCCAAGACTATATAAAAAGTTCAGATATCCCCATAGTTCTTTAAACAAACAGACAGCTTACAATTTTGTTCACAATAGTAAAAACACAAACGCTGCAACTTTAACGTGGACCAAACAAGATACAAAGGATAATCAAAAAACACGTTTCAGGACAACAAATGTAACCATACATAACCTTTCTAAGTTGAAACGACCATTAAAACAATCCCCACTTTTAGACACTTTTGGTCATTTAATGAATTAAATCAAGTCCGCCAGGTCTCTCAATGATGTGTATAGCTGCAGTATATCACAGAATTTGGATGTACAACTAAAACAGAAGTATATTTGTGGAAAATTAGACATTAAATGTGAACCAGACATTCTCAAAGTGCTGTTTTTAAAACAACGATGGCATATGAACTTCTTTCTTTTCTGGCTACCCAAATAACTCAAATGCAAGGTGCTGTGAGGAAATCAACCCTCCCACTGCTTGTTAACTCATAAATCTTGGAGCCAGCTGGTCACCAACAACATGTTTTCACTTCGTCAGTCCACTGTACCACTGTGCAGGTCAAAGGCCCCAATGGATCAACTTTGTGCACCTTTTCTGCGTTGGTTATTTCACTCATGACACCAGTGCAGATGGATGCCATCTCATGCCTGGCCTGAATGTGTTGGGTTTAACAGGCTTCATGTAAAAGCTAGAGAAAGTAAACTGGTACAAGTGAAACTGGAGAGCACAGACCTAAGAACAAGTTAAGAACCATTGTGGTCTTCTATATCTGATTAAGATAAAAGAATATAAATAAAATTACATAAAAATACGGATGTAGTAAAGTGAAAGTCCATAACTTGAAAAAAGACAATACAGAAATAAAGTCATGGAGCTATTTTGGTTAATATCAAAAGTATTAATAATAAACTTTTTACAATTACAATATAAAAAGTTTTACTTTAATGTATCAAGACCTGGTTGCCGTTATTCAAAATACTTGTATAAATTCAACAAAGCGTGTTGTGTTTAAATGTTAGATTGCAGAGCCTGTTTTATGCATTTCAATCACTGCAGGAAGAACAAAGTTTTCGCCACGTGCTTCTGCATGTGTGGCAGGTGAGAGTAATTTGAGTGTAATTTCACATCCTTTGCAGTAAGCTACTACAAGTGAAGGCAACTGATTTCCTGTCAGCTGTGTCAGAAGCACACATTAGACCATGAGTTAAACAATGCAACATAAATGTAGCTATAAAAGCACTTACAAGCTATAGTGTTAGTGTGAGCACAGCTGCCTGAATGATTTAATCAGACCACAGCTTTAGTTAAAAGGAGGATGGCGAGAGATTATTGGTTCTTCTCATGCTCCTCATTTTTTGTCTGGCCTGTTAGCATGCCACAGGATAAAGTTAATCTGCAGCTTGTTCAGAGCTGGCGTCTGCACTTCCCCTCTTTGCCGAGATGCATTTCATCCTCTTAAAAGTTGTCCATCTGAATCAACTTGCTTCAGCCGTGGAAAAGCTGAGCCCTCCACTGCTTCATTTTCTTCACCACATCCTCTGTCGTTTCAGCTTCAACTTGAGCTTGTGTTTCTTTATTGGCTGTAAGCAGGCATATACGAATACAAACAATCAGTCTTTGGCACTGAAGAGTCTGTTGACGTTGCCAAAGAAACCGAGTGAGCGGTCACTGTGATACTTCATATGTAAAATCTCAGGACGAGGCTTCTCTCTGCTCCACCTGCCACACGTGGGGAGGAGTGGAGCAGAAATGAGGCCATATCCAATCTGAACACTACACACTGACTTTGGCCTAACTTCCTGCTCATGTCGTTTACAGTAATCTGGGACGTTTACAGATTTTTTCCCCATAAAAGACAATGCACTGGATGAAGAGGAAAACAATTTCCATGTTTCTAACTTCCCTCAGGTAAATAAATCTGCAGTTTTAGGTATTTTCATCTGATTCTGATGGACGATGCAGCTCCCATTTCATTTTCTTACGGTACCACTCACCCTAGCACAGATCCTTGAGTGAGTTTGCTTTTTTGGGGTGGGGTGGGGCTGCCATCAGCCAGAACAAGATCTCCCATCTGTCGCTGTAATCACTCATTTTGTATGGCATTATTGGATCAAAGTAAAAACTGTCACTGATTTGTGTATTATCAGACAACCATTCAACACAAACAGAAGATTGGACAGAAACTGGTAATCATTTTCACTTGCATTATGAGCTAAATTTTTTTTACTGCAGCCGTCAACACAAATAACCATTGTCTATAACCATATTTTCGGGTCTATAAGTCACAGTTTTTTGCATAGTTTACATGCCCTGCAACTTATACACTGAAGTAGCCTGGTTAAAACCAGACCCTTGTCCTTCACTTCGCTTTGTACTAGGGTCTGGAACTTCTCCCATAGACAACGATTTCTCCGGTCGATTTTTGACCGGACCAATCAGAGAACAGAAGGCGGAGTTTTGTTAGTTTAGCCTGGCGAGGTCCAGGCTATCAGATAAATAGCTCAGAAACCACTCGGTGGATATTTTTTCTGCTACCAGTGTGTAATTATATGGCTCTAATTTACTGACTGTTGGCCTAGATGAAACATTTGAGATAAAATTCGATTTTTTATCATTTATTTTCGTAGCGCACCCGAGGCTGTTTGGAAAATGTCAAACCGAAACTATTTAAATCCAGCAGATTTGACCATTTCGTGAATTGATTTAGGAACTGTTAAGCTCAGGAACACTTCTGATATAACGTCAGCTAAGAAATATATTTTTTCTCAGCAAAGAAATAATAGTTTTTTACCTTGTTTTCATGAAAATTCCTTCGTGGCGGCAGCCATTTTAACTGACGACGTCAGTCGACGTCGTTCAAAACTCCGCCTTCTGTTCTCTGATTGGTCCGGTAATCCGCCTTCTGTTCTCTGATTGGTCCGGTCAAAAATCGACCGGAGAAATCGTTGTCTATGGGAGAAATCCCAGACCCCAGTACAAAGCGAAGTGAAGGACAAGGGTCTGGTTTTAACCAGGCTAACACTGAAGCAACTTATTTATGTGTTTTTCCCTATATTTATAAACCAATCTTTGGCTGAGCTATGATTGTTTTCATTCATTCTCACTGAAAATATTGAACACAAACATTAACAGCCACTAGATGACAATGTAGTAGCATGGCATGCTGTTTTGTCATGTAATAGGTAGTAAAAGTGGCTATTAGTGACACAATTGCCTTATTTTATTTCCATTGCCTTTTTATTTCCACTTGTTCAAAAAAGCTTTCAGTGTGTAACTTTTATTACTTGTGTTATTTTAGTGTTATTTTAGTATGTAGCATTTTTTATTTCCATTGCCTTCTTTTATTGCTGTTGTTTCTTATTCTATTTTCATTGATTTATTGTTCCAGTTTATTCATCTTTTTATCCTGTTAAGCACCTTGGTCAATGCAAGGCATTGTAGGAAGGTGCTATACAAATAAAGTTTATTATTATTATTATTATTATTATTATTATTACAATCGGCTTGCCATAGCCAGCCACTTTCATCCAGCTCTGGGATCATGACTGGAGCAAACATCAAGTCAGATTCATTTTGCTGCACCGCCCCAGGGAAATGAAGCGGATTTGACCATTGAAGTGCATTTATTAAATAAAAGTTCAACTGAGACACACTTTACTATAAAGTCGAGCAAACAAATAATTGTTTTTAAGTGTTAATCTAGTTATATTCTTGTTAAAGTCCTCCCATGCACGCTCCCGCCATTTGGCAGCCAATCGATTTTTGGCACAACACCGGCCCACATGTCCAGGTTGTCAGCGGTGACACGTAACAAATGCGACACGTCAGCTGTGACGCATAATAGATGTGACATATACAGCGAAGCAACATATTTATGTTTTTTCCCACTTTATTAGACATATTTGGACTGATGCGACTTATACGGTGGTGCGACATGTACGATGGAAAATACGGTAACTATTTAAAATCTTCATAGTTAATACTGTACTGCCATAAGTGCTAATGCCATTGCACCTATACCACTTTACCGTAGCAGGATGTTCACCTTTCAGTTCAACAGTCAGGTAGATGGTAGAAGAGAAGCAATGTCAACCGTGTGCTGGTAGTTTTGTCATTTTTCTTATTTTTAGCTGTCTGTATTGATCCACACTCTTCTAGTTGGTGGCTGTAACACACCATAGAGGGTGAACAAAGCTGCCTGGAGGTATTTCAAAGTGAACTATGGTGACAAAAATAAAGTGGATTGTAAATTGTGCTTAGCAAACTTGTCAAGAACAGGGACCAAATTTGGCATTTTGAAAACAATCTAACAAAGCACCTAAACACCCAACAAAAAGCAGAGTTTAAAGAGCTTGGTAACAGCAGCAGGAACTGACTACAATCTCACACTGAGCAGAAAAAAATCCTGGGAATATATAAACCTGAGCACAGGCTTCCTGACAATCTGACCGTTCACCAACAAGCACCACACTGTCTGTGTCCTTTTTGAGGAGCCAACCCGAAAAGCTCCTCTGGTTTTCAAACATAGTTTCAAAGTATTTGTAAGAAGTGTGATGGCATTTACTGTACTCTATACTCTGAAAAAAGAGGTATCAGTGCATTCCTAAACTAAACCAACACAAACAGCAATAAAACCAATTAGTTAATAAAACAACATGCTTTTTCCACCCACAGGGCTTTCACAGACGAGCTGGTCTGAGTAGCGCAGTCCTCACCTCCTTCTACAGGTGTGCAGTGGAAAGCATCCTGTGCTCCAGCATCAACGTGTGGCATGGAGGCTGCACAGCTGCAGAAAGAAAAGCTCTACAGAGAGTGGTGAAGGCTGCACAGAAGATGTTGGAGTCAGTCTCCCCACCATCACAGACATTTACACCTCCAGATGCAGGAAAAGAGCCACCTGCATCATGAAAGACCTCACTCACCCAGCACACTCACTCTTTGCCCCACTCCCCTCAGGACGGAGGTTGAGGAGCATCAAATGTAGAACCACTAGACTGAGGAACAGCTTCTACCCTGAGGCTGTTAGACTCATGAATAAATAAATAATAAGAATAAACACTGCAAAATATCACATCATGCTGATGCTGATCTGTTTTCTTGTTGCTGTGTTCATCTGTGACCATCTGCTCATACAGACTCATGTTCGTGCTGCTGTTTATAATGATGTTTTTCTATTACATTAGGGCTTAGTGTATTACTAGTTGATGTTTTTCTTAGTTAATCCTAGATGTTATTACTGTTTTTCTCTTGCATTTGTTGTTGGATGTAACTGGGACCCTGTGTACATAATCTCGTTTTCATCACATGTACCACATGCGGTGCAAATGACAATAAAGACTCTCTAGCCGTGTTTCCATCAAGGTTTCTAGCTGCGCAATTTGAAATAGCGCAGCAGAAAAGCTTAATGGAAACGGCAAATTGCGAGGTTACTTCCTGAATTACGCTAAAAAGTTTTTACGCTCGCTTGAGGTGGTTTTTGGGATTTGAGATGCGCTAAACGACAAATGGAAACACATTTTCCGACTCATTTCTGACGTAGCGAAAATTCACGTCACGTGACGTTCAGCTGTTTCCGCTCCGGACAACATGTAACATCGCTAAAACTAGTTGGCATGACAGAATAAATACAACTCGCCCGATAGCAACACGTACCTGAAATATTCTCTCCATTTTGACGAGATGTGTGGCCGGGTTCAGTTTTCAACCGCTACTTCCTGTTTACTGTAGACATGCGCAGTGCTGACGTCTGACGTAATGACGCTGACGTCTGACGTAATGACGCTGTGCGCGGCTTGGTAGAAGCGCTTCAAGCCAGCAGATGGAAACACTTCTGATCTGCATTAATTTGTATTTACATATTTGCGAGGTAGCTCAAAATACGAAATGAAAATGGATGGAAACACAGCTTCTGACTCTGACTTTCAAAATTAGCAAAAACACTAACCCCATCTACTCAACCCAAAAAGTCTTTAAAGAGAACAATTAAAAACACTTTGTTTAGCAACCAGCACATGTATCACTAAACCATACTATTTTCTGTTTACTAAATGCAGCCAGGATGTGTGATGATTCCAGTGAGCGCCAACCTCTTTGTGTCACAATCAATCATGCTTCTGCTTCATTTAGTTGGAACAGGAAAGCTCGGATACTGTAGTTGTTTTTTATGACACAGTTTTGCAGTATAATCCACCGTAATAGCACCTTTTATTTGAAATATTTTTTATACTCTAAACTATTTGAATAAGACAATGTGGAGATGTTATGACAGCCAAGTCTGGTAAAGGCAGAGTAAGAGATATTTTACAATCCTAATAAGCTGGTGAAGATTCTCAGTCGTCCAGGACATGATAAAATCAAAAAAGGCGTTCAATACAGGATCAACTGGACTTTATTTGTTGCAGAAAACGTTTCGACTTCTGTCCAGAAGTCTTTTTCAATTCTGAATGAATGAAGGCTGTGAAGTCGAAACGTTTTCTGCAACAAATAAAGTCCAGTTGATCCTGTATTGAACGCCTTTTAATCCTAATAAGCTCAGTGAATTGTCCAACCAAAAATTACTGTCACAACAGCAGGGTTGGCTTTACAAGTCTCCACCAGGATACAAAGTTTTTTGTTTTCCCCAAGGTGACAGACTGTGCACGCTTAAAGGTATTGTGACATGATTTTGTAAATTTGAATATTTGTCAGAACATATATATCTTATATCATTGATCTCTGGTCGTTTTTGCATAATAAATTATAAACATATTAAAATTTTATTCGAAATTATGCTAAATTTGTCTCTGGTATTTACTGGGATACGCCCCTGAAATTCCGCGCATTTCCGCAATACGTCATCACCAGTCGTCGTCACCAGTCATCAACGTCACAACGGGCAGAAGGCAGAGCCTTGCCCGTTTATTAGGTGTGTTAACTGCTTGCCATACAGATTCATTTCCTGAAGGATCGCCTTTTATTTGTGTAACTTGAAAAATGCCGTCACGTTGTAGTGCATTTGTGTGTTCTAATATCAGCAGTGAACAAGTGAGCCTTCACAAATTTCCAAAAGATGACAAACTTTGTCAAGAATGGACCAGACAAGGACCGGTGGGTTCCAGGAGTCCTATGTCTGCAGCGACCATTTCACTGCCGATTGTTTTCAGCACCTGGTATAAAAGAATCTTTAGGATTACCAGTAAGATTCAGAAGACTTTTAAAACCGGATGCTATTCCTACTATTTTTAAAAGAAAATCTACAGAAGAAAGTCCCACAGGAGCTACCATGTCGAAACAACGCAGGGACCATCGGAAGACTGTCCAGGAGATGAGTAAGTCTTTGTGTAAACATAATCGGAGGTGTGTAGTGTTTTAGATTATAAACTATTTATTTTACGTGAGTTCATGTTGTTTTACTTTATACACTTTGAGTGTATAAAGCCAATTATCACGGCAGATTATGTTTGTTCGCTGCTAACAAGCTAGCCGAATCAGATAGCTAACACAATAGCCGCGATACAGGCCACGTTGCTAATGATGTATTTTTAAATTATGTCTGCGCCATCAGGTAACATCTGTAGTTTCCTTCTATTCGGGGAGGGATATTAATGAGAGTTTTGGATGATTTACTGTCTTAAAATGATATATCGCTGACGCAACCGGTAATAAGCCGACATAGCAGCTAACAAACATTAGCCGAGTGCCCGGAGCAAACACGTTGCTAATGATGTATTTTTAAATTATGTCTGCGCCATCAGGTAACATCTGTAGTTTCCTTCTATTCGGGGAGGGATATTAATGAGAGTTTTGGATGATTTACTGTCTTAAAATGATATATCGCTGACGCAACCGGTAATAAGCCGACATAGCAGCTAACAAACATTAGCCGAGTGCCCGGAGCAAACACGTTGCTAATGATGTATTTTTAAATTATGTCTGCGCCATCAGGTAACATCTGTAGTTTCCTTCTATTCGGGGAGGGATATTAATGAGAGTTTTGGATGATTTACTGTCTTAAAATGATATATCGCTGACGCAACCGGTAATAAGCCGACATAGCAGCTAAAGCCGACATAGCAGCTAACAAACATTAGCCGAGTGCCCGGAGCAAACACGTTGCTAATGATGTATTTTTAAATTATGTCTGCGCCATCAGGTAACATCTGTAATTTTTTTATTCAGGGAGGGTTTATTAATGAGAGTCTTGGAAGATTTACTGTCGTAAAATGATATATCTCAGACGTGACCGGTGTCAGGGACTCTTGTTAGCCAAGATAGCTTCTAAAAATATTAGCCGAGAGCCCGGAGCAAACACGTTGCTATGTATGCATTTTTAAATTATGTCTGCGCCATCAGGTAACATCTGTAATTTTTTTATTCAGGGAGGGTTTATTAATGAGAGTTTTGGAAGATTTACTGTCTCAAAATGATATCTCAGACGCGATAGGACATGCTCCACCATTATTATTTAAATGCACGTTGGAGCGTGCCTTCCCGTTGTCACGTCAAGATGACATTTTGCGGAAATGCGCAGATTTTTAGGGGCGTATCCCAGAGAAAAAAACTACCATAACTTGGAATAAAAATTTAATATATTTATAATTTATTATGCAAAAACGACCAGAGCTCAATGATATAAGATATATATGTTCTGACAAATATTCAAATTTACAAAATCATGTCACAATACCTTTAACCTCGTGCAACAGGGGTCAGTCAGAAATAACTCACAAAAAGGCTATATGCCCCCATACTGTTAAGTGAACACTGCATTGCTACGAAGCAACCTAAACATGTATTAGGCAGTCAAATTTAAACTACTGTATTAAATACAAATGTCTCTGCATCTTTTTAATGGTGGGGAAAATATGAAAGTGAAACTGGCAAATCAAACTAAAGCAAAACATGAGAAACAAATTGATTTTTGAATTAAGTTCTCAGATTACATAGTTTAAGAAACTATGGGGCATAAAAGGATTCAAGGATCTTTATTTGTCATACCCACCACATGTGGTACATGTTGGGACAAAATTGTGTACACAGGGTCCCAGTTACATCCAACAAAAGTATAAAATGTAAAAGAAAAACAGTAATAAGATCTAAGATATGAACTAAGAAAAATGTTTAACTAAAAATACGCTAAGAGCTAGTAGTACAAAAACAATACGCCAAACAGCAGCACGAACATGAGTCTGTGTGTGAGCAGATGAGCACGCAACAATGAAAATGTTAAACAAAATGTAGTCGTGAGTTTAAAATGTAAAGATAAAAGTCCAAGATATACATGACAAAGCACTGCTCTAGTTTCCATGCCTGGTCAGAGTTGATGGTGTGATTTTTGTATTTTTATGACGTGCGCACAAAGGTGCATACACAGACGTTAGTTTGGCCTGAGAGTGAAGCTGGGTTAGGGTGAGCAGCACAAACAGCACTCTGATATCCACCATGTTACAGTTATTCATCTACTCATGCAGGCGCAAAACAAAACAACTATTGACTGCAGCCGTCCTGAGTGCACACGTCTGATTCACATCAATGTCAGGCATTTCCAAAAACCTCTACTTTGAACCCTGGATTCAAAAAGCTTAGGCTTCAGAGTAAACAGCCACTGTTGTTGCATACACATACAGACGAAACGCTGCAGAAATACTACAGTTTTAGCCATAAATGGTACAGTGTAAATAGGCCTTAAAGATTATGTAAAAAAAAAAAACTTTCAAAGGGGTTTTATTTTATGACTAGCTTTTTTTTTTAAATTAGGGAGTTGTGGCACTGAGGTTAGAGAAGGTGGGCTTGTGATCGGAAGGTTGCCGGTTCAACTCCCGTACAAACAACATCAAAATACCATACCATTTTATTTATAGAGCACTTAAAACAGCGACAAGGCCAACCAAAGTGCTGTACAAACAAACAAACAAACAAACAAAAAACAGGCAACACACACAATGAAGTACAAAACAAAAGACATAAAAACATTGCAGATAATAAATATAACGACCAAACACAGATCATCTGGTGTTAAACGCAACAGAATAGTAGTGGGTCTTTAAACGGGATTTGAAAACCGAGAGGGAGGGGGCCTGTCTGACGAGCAGAGGTAACTCGTTCCAGAGTCTTGGTCCTGCTACAGAGAAGGCCCTGTCACCTCTGCATTAAAGACAAGTTCCTGGAACTGTGAGGAGCAACTGGTCCGCTGAGCTCAGAGCACGTGGTGGGACATACAGCTGTAGCAAATCAGAGAGATAGGCGGGGGCGAGACTGTTCAGCTATTTGTAGACATACATGAGAATGTTGAACTGGATTCAAAGATGAACCAGTAGCCAGTGCAGGGAGGCCAAGACTGGTGTAATGTGCTCTCTTTTGCCTGTACTGGTTAAAAATCGGGCTGCTGCGTTCTGGACCAGTTGTAATCGTGCAATGGTGGTCTGACTGATACCAAACAGGAGTGAATTGCAGTAATCAAGCCTAGATGTAATAAATGCGTGAATTACTGTCTCCAGGTTATTTTTGGATAATATGGGCTTCAGTCGCCTCAGCTGGAAAAAACAGGATTTAACGATCATATTTACATGACTGTTGAGTTTCATGGAAGGATCCATTATCACTCCCAGATTTGTGACTTTTTGTTTTTCAGACAGGGTTAGAGCAGAAAGATCGATGCAGTGGTGGGATAGGTGAAGCACCCTCACCTGCCTCCACATTCGTTTACCCCACTCTGGGCCCTTGAGCAGGGCCCTTAACCCCCACCATTTGCTCCCCCGGGTGCCCTAGATAGCAGCTCTCTGCTCCACACAGAGGTTTACCCCACTCTGGGCCCTTGAGCAAGGCCCTTAACCCCCACCATTTGCTCCCCCGAGTGCCCTAAATAGCAGCTCTCTGCTCCACACAGAGGGCTGTGGTAGCTTGGTGGTCTGTGGTTGCATCTGGAAGGACAACCAGCGTAAAAACAATTGTCACGTAATTTGTGCAACTTTGCTGTGGAGACCCCTGAAAAAGAGAGCAAATGAAAGAAAAACTAGCTTTTTTTAAATTATCAAATAATAAAATTGTGTAGTCTTTTAGACATTTTATAGTGAGAAATTCCTTTACAATATCCTTAATCAAGGTGATGTAACAAAAAGTTATGTAGCCAAGAAAAACAAATTACATATTTATTCAAGGTTACTCTTACTGGGCAGTAGGCAACAGAAAAGTGGAAGATTTGAGTGTCAGGGTGGTGGGAAAAGGATTTTCCTTCAAGTTGCCGTGTGTTGTTACTGCAAGCAAACTATGTCCCAAAATAAAACTGGAGATTCTGTATCAAGACTTTGACCTTGAAGAGGCAGTAAGTAGTTTTCTCTCAAAGCACAGAGGGAGCATGAAAATAGTTTAGCTCTGCCACAGCTAGTGCAAGAGAGCATTTGAAGCCCATAAACATAATTAGCACTCCACATCTTTCACCTCACCATGAAAATCACAAGTAATGCCCAAGCCATTTTAAAAGCCATAGTTGTAGCAGAGTTGACAAATGAACTGGCGCTTACCAGCCAGGCTCAGAAATTCACACAGACTGTGCAGATGTGTGCTCAGTCTGTATGTTTCACTGGGTAAGAACCGACGAGTTTTTACTGGATGAGTGGAAACACGTCAGTGGCGTCAGCTGCTGCAAACTTTGACTGACACACCTTTCCTTATTCATGCCCCAAACATTTGTCAAAGACAACATTAATTATAACGTTTGCTGTCAGAGGAATGCTGTGAACAGTTTCCAGACTGTTACACTCCGTATGGCAGATGTGAGAGCTTTTATTACAGACGTTTTCATCTTTTTGGGCTGTCAGAGGAATGCTGTGAACAGTTTCCAGACTGTTACACTCCGTATGGCAGATGTGAGAGCTTTTATTACAGACGTTTTCATCTTTTTGGAGCATTAAAGGGTACCGTAATTCAAGCTGAATGCAAGACTTCCCCAAAAAGCTAGGTTTATGCTGCGTTAAGTTTGCGGTGAAGGAAGGAAGATGGCAGAAAGATTAGCCAACAGCAACTCATTGCAGCCGTGTCTGTGCTGTCGACAGTTTGGCAGCTGAACTGTCTGTAGCCTCCAGGCTTTACTACAGGCTCTGCCATGTCAACAACACCATGTTTCCTCTGCGAGACAGACAGACAAACAAAACAGAGCCAAATGAAACCAACTACAACCACAGCTTACAAGTCGCAACCAAACTAGGCACCTGAAAAAGTGAGCGACCCCCCCACCACCCCCTTCCTCTGGACGACACGTGTGCACCCACCCACCTCCCATTACCACTAGGATCTAAGCTGCTATAATTTATACCTTTGTTCCCAAATGGAGGACAGCATGCGGGAGCTGGCTAGCTGTGTGTGTAATTACGCTCAAGTGAGGGGATGCAGGGCAGTGCGTTTGGGGCTGGGATTTGAGGCCCGGAAGGAAGGAAAGAGGAGAGGAGGTGGGGGAGATCAAGAGAGTGAAAAAAAGAAAGAAAGAAGCAGTGAAGCTAGAGAAAATCTGGTTATTTTACGCACGGCTGCTTTGTTAATGGACACAGAGTGTGGATTTGTGTGTGTGTGTGTTTGGGGGAGGGGGCGGTCGGCGGGGTGGGTCAGCAGGAAAGGGCTGTGTTTATCCAATCTGTTCCCTGCTTTTACCATGTGGTAGGAAAAACCACTGGCCGACTCTCAGTCTGATCCCAGAGGACACAGAGGCAGGGAGACGGACAGACACAAGTAGGCCACAGGGGGTGGCCAAGAAACCTGCTAGCAAAGAGTGTGTGTGTTGGTGTGCACGTGTGTGTCTGTGCTAGGGCTCAATGGGCTTAAGAACCTGTTATGTGGTTTCTCAAACTGACTAGTCTCTGGAAATCACTCCTTTAAGCAATTACTTTAAAGGTCCACTGACATCTTACAAATTTGCATGAAATGATAGAAGATATATACGGTACAGGGAGTCCCCGACTTACGAGCGCTCTTACTTACGAGGTTCCGGACTTACGAGCTCACTAACGAACAGTAAATTTGTAAAGAACATACAGAAAATACAGCACTTTTATGTGTTTTTAGATGAAAGTGTGTTAGCTAACCATTTGGAAACAAGTTTCTGAGCATGTTTATGAACTAGTATGAACGTTTGTGATGAAAAACGAGTGTTCGTAGTAGCGCTAGCATAAATTTTCCGACTTACGACCGAAAATCCGGACTTACGAGAACACGTGTTTCGTGTTCCGACGTACGAGATTTCGTCTTACGAGATAGTCGGAGGAACGGAACTCGCTCGTAAGTCGGGGACTACTTGTATTTTTTATCATTCCACTATGTTCGTTTTTGCAAACAAAATGATAAATTAATGAAAATCCCTTCCAAACCGAGTCTAAAATTAAAAAACGCTTTTCTCTCTGAAAATTCGGACTACAAGCGAATTCATTCATTCATTCATTCAACCTTTATTTATACAGGCTAGCCTCGTTGAGTCACGGGGACTCATTTACAAGAGGGACCTGTCTCACTCACACCAAACAACCATCCACTCTCACACTCACACCTAGGGTCAATTTAGAGTCACCAATCAGCCTAACAAGCATGTTTTTTGGTCTGTGGGAGGAAACCGGAGTACCCGGAGGAAACCCACGCATGCACGGGGAGAACATGCAAACTCCACCCAGAAAGGCCCCGGACCGGGATTTGAACCGGCAACCTTCTCGCTGAGAGGCAGCAGCTCTACCAGTTGTGCCACCGTGCTGCCCTGCATCATTTGTGACGTAGGAAGGAGAACGTCTTTAGAACGCCCCATATAAATATTCATGGCGAACAAGAAACAAAACAACAAAATTATCAATCTAAGTTAAGATTTGAGCTATTTGTCTTTAGTTTTGGAAGCAGGAAGTTAGATGAGCAGAAACAGCAGGTTCTAATTTAGGTCTGCACCCGTATGTATTTGACTCTTACCTGTTCAGAAAGCAGGGAGCTCAGTTCGAGGGGGGGCAGCTTTATTTATTCCATTTTTGATGAAGAGTGTTTCCCCTACCATTATACAAACGGGGTGCCCCACCCCGTCAACAGAACTGAGCACCCCACCTACCAAACCAAACTTGACCCCCCACCTACCCACCCGACACTGGCATAGCACTAAACTAGCAGCGCAAAATACAGGCTTTCTAGCTAAAAAGCTAAAGGGAGCACTCACGTTGCCTCTTCCCTCATGCTGAATGCCCCCTGCCCCAACTCAAAACAAGCTGCACTCAGACATGTGACCGTCCCCGTCAACAAAAATCATGGATGAGATGAGCACCCCGCCATGGCAAGTTAACTAAGGTAAACACTGGAAGGTCTTACATCTTTTGGGAAAGTGAAAAGGCTCACTTGTTCACTGATGATATTAGAACACCCAAATGCGACACACCAAACCAGCATTTTTTTTAAGTTTTACAAAAAAAAGGCGATCTGGCTGAGAATGAATATGTGTTAATGGCAAACGAAGACTGAAGGTCCTGCTTCCTACGTCACAAATGTTGCATTCGCTTGTAGTCGGATTTTTCAGAGAGAAAAGCAGTTTTTAATTTTAGACTCAGTTTGGAAGGAATTTTCATTATTTTATCATTTTGTTTGCAAAAACGAACATAGTTGAATGATAAAATATATATACTGTACATGTATCTTCTATCATTTCATGCAAATTTGTAAGATGATATCAGTGGACCTTTAAAGTAAATCATGAACAGAGAAAAAAACGAGATGGTGCATGAATTTTAGCTTCACCTCTTGAGATGATTTCTATGTTTTAACCAGTAAAAAAAACTTTAAACTGTGGAAAAAAAACTTTCAGATCTAGGCCTGTCACAATAACTAATTTTGCTGGGTGATTACGGTAATTGTCTCAGAAATTATTGTGATAAACGATCATATTGTTTGAAATTTGACAATAATTAGTAATTATTGTCAAATTTAAGAAGAAATGTTGGGTTAATTTTTTCAGTGCATGGTTTGAGCACTTTAGCATAACATTTCTCACACAAAGCTTTTAATAATTAAAAGAAAAATTCAGTAAACAAGTTCAGCGGTTTTTTGCAGAGAAAAACTTTTTACACAAAGCCACGGGTTTTAACTGTGAATTTTGGAGCTTCGACAAGACGGAAGTTATTCCCGAGGTCAGCCTGTTAGCTTAGCTTGTAGCTTAGCTGCTTTTAATTGTACAAAAACACGATTTTGGACGGCTAAATCAGATTTTGAAGAGAAAAGAGAAAGGAAGGGGTCAGTGAAGAGCACCGGAGTTGAGACTTTTGTCATCCAGTGTCTTCAGTAGAAAGAGAGACACAAAGAAACGATTAAGCCGATAAATGAAAATGAGGTTGATAATTTTCATTTATCATGAGATTAATTGATTTTTTTGTTTATCACAACAGGCCTATACAGAGTATGGTATCACTAAATATTGAAGCTCAACTTCAAATGTTTCCTAAGGTCCTGAGGAGGACAGCAAATTAACATGCGAGTTCAGCACAGTGACCAATTACGTAGCTTGTCAGTACAGTACTATTGCAGAATTTACCATTTTAACTTATACCAGGCAGATTATTTTGCAACCCAAGGATAATTTTCCTCAAAAACATTTAATCTCAAATAAAATAAAATAAAAATTTAAAGATGACGGTTTGGACTGAAAAAAGTAAAATGCTTTCTAAAAATTGATCCATTTTGATTGTGATTCCCTGATTTGGTTAAATGTATTCATCAAATTAGAGATATAAAAAGATGTGCAAATTCTAGGCATGTAACGAGATCTCGTTGTACGAGATCTCGCGATATTAAACTCCCGCGATATCTCTCGTTGAGAGGTAACGTTGTCTCGCGAGACGCTAATGCTAGCAGCCCCTAGCAAGTCAGCGTCACGGACAGCATGGCTTCGCCGGATGAAGTTGCTATAGAAGACGCCCCAACTACTGATGGAGGGTCCCGGTGCCGCAGACGCCTCTACATTGATGGAGGGTCCCGGCGCTGCCGACGCTGCCCCGGATGTAAAGACACACGCGTAAACACCGGTGTGACCGGTGTTGCCAGATAGAGTCCCACCCACCCAAAGCACTCTTTACCCGCAAAAGTCAGAAGGAAAATCGCGGTGAACCGCCCAATCTGGCAACACTGGTGAGTGACGGCTGCAGATTCAGTGCTGATGCGGATATTTATGTTCAATTTTTGGAAAGTCCTGCGTGAATATCTATTTTTTTTAAACAAAGTTGAACGTTCTAAGGTCTAAGGAGATTCAATCAGTAAAATGAAGACATCAGTTGAGTTTGTAATACATGTTAAAACAGAATAAAAGCCTTTTTGCGGCATAAAACCGATCTTTGAAGTTTTCTTGAACTAATATTAAAATCTCGTCTCGTTCTCGCGAACTCTGTAATTTGTCTCGTCTCGTCTCGAGAGTTTTGTGTATCGTTACACCCCTAGCAAATTCTCAAAGCTGTTTTGAGAATCTACTGGTCAGGTTATGAAAAACGTAATATTTTAACAAACTGGTTTAATTTCTGCGTTTGCATATACTCTTGCATGTGTGGGTGTATTTTGGGTTCTCTGGTTTCCTTCCACAGACCAAAAACATGCATGTTGGGTTAATTGGTAACTTCAAATTGTCACTAGATGTGAATGAGAGCATGAATGTCTGTTTTGATCCTCTCTGTACTGTAGTCTTATGGACTTCAGAGACCTGTTCCAGTGAACAGGTTCTCAACTCCAGCTTCTCAGTGACTCTCGAAGGAAAAAGTGGATAAAAAAATAGATGGATGGTTAAATTTCTGACTGCTCCTTACAGGCAGTAAGATCACTTTGTTTTATTTCTATACAGTAAAACAAATCTTTTGAACGCTCAACGGTGGCCAAATGAATCATTGACAGATCTGGGCAGCTTGGGCTCCTTGTAGTCACTTTCTATGTTTTGGCACTAATGATACTTGATTTTATGTCTTTACATTTTCTTATATGGATTGGCAGAAGCATACATTTCAGTTCAAATGATATCTTGACCCTCTGACAATGGATGGAGATATGGTGCTTTGCCACTGTCCCAACTCTCATCTGTTCTGCACCACACGGCACCAGTCAAGGGTCTGCCCACTGTCTGTACCCACCCACACTCAGCCCAGTTTATGGGACCACCTTGTTTGTGGTTCCAAGCGAACCTCTCCGAGGTGATGATTTTGACGTAAGCAGACAGCAGCCGTTGATTGGCCAGCGGAGCTACGTGCCTGGATGACCTGCCCAACAAAACTGCAAACTACCGTACACCTGAACCTAACTTATCTCTGATCGTGTTGACTGACATTATTTACATGAACGCTCCTGCAAGCACCCTGCAGATGTTGGATGTGGTCTATCACAGCGGGCTAAGATTCATAACGGGCTGAAACTACTAGGGGTACAACGGTACATGTGGGTGTATTGAACCATTTAAGTTATTTTTTCACTCATTACATTTTATTAACAAGAGATTATGCGCTGCAGAACTTCCTAAGCGTGTTTCAGCCCGGCGCTATTACGGTACATTGCAGCACGCATGATTTCATAGACAAAAAATGTAATAATAAATTCATAAGAAATACTTTGACCTCAATAATCTTCCCTTGTACTTTGAAAAGAAAACATTTGTTTAAAAATTATGATAATTCCTCTCAAAAAATAATCAGAACCAAATACCTTTCCTATCCACTCCCACAAAAAACTAAAGAAATTCATTTCAAAATTATGTATGAAATTTACCCTTGCAATGATTTGTTACAAAAGAAATTTAATATAGACACCAACACTTGTACATCTTGTAATTCAGATATTGAGACAGCAGAGCATCTTTTTTTTAAACTGTAATATCACTAATGTTTTTTGGAAAGACTTGCAGAATTGGATTACAACTAAGAATTCTATCCCACCATTAGATTTTACTACAATTAAATTTGGTCTGCCAACAGGAAATGAAGCTTTAAATTTTGGTAACAACAACCTAATCCTTATGGCAAAAAATGTTATCCACAAAAGTCGTTACCGGTACATGAAAATTTCTCCCTTGTTCCGCAATTTTTTTAATGAAGTAAATATATTTAAGGATGTACTTAAACGCTGCAAAATTCCAAAAGCTCAATCCTTATACAAATATATTAATAGCTTATCCTAAAACTTTAAACTTCTCTTACATTTGTTACTAATTTAGCATTATGCTATGTTCCTCAATATGTTCTTTCTTTTTTTTTTTCTTCTTTTTTTTTTTGTTATTTAGAATGGTATTAATAATTCTCTGTGTAATTTTATTATCATATCAAATGTTATTTTTTTTCTTCTGTTCTTGTATTGTATGCCCTGTTATATTGATAATTTTGCTTTGTTTGTTATATTTGCTTCATTCAATAAAAAAAATAAAAACTTGCAGCACGCATAGCATTAGCAGCCTAGCAGGCAATGAACAAGCCATCTCGTTGAGGTCTCCAGATTAGGAACATTAAGGCTTTCTTGTTCAAAGACGTGCACAAATCCAAAGCTGTGTGTCGAGGTTGTTTCACAGAGACTGGATCTGCTGCAGGAAACACGTCTAACGTGTTAACGCACTTGAAACAACCTCATCCAAATGTGAACATAACTTGGTGCAAAGACCGATAACAGCAACATTTAAACAACCTTTATCTGGTAATTCAGATCAGTCCAAAGCAATAACACACAAGAAGTAGCAGTTTTTAAAGCTCTGGATCTACGTTCGTATTCTGTTGTTGATGCACCGGCTTTAATGATTAAAGGTGGTGTGACATGATTTTGGAACTATGCATAAAGTGGAACAACATATTATATATCTTGTATCATTCAACTATGTTCGGTTTTACAAGCAAAATGATAAATACATGAAAAAAAAATTCAAAAATGATTTTAAAATCAGCGCCGTGTTTCATCACGGGACATCCGGGTACTTACGCATGCGACATCTGTGACGTAGAGACTAGAAGTTCAGTTTGCGGCTGCTATTTGAACGCAGTGTCATTGTGTTCAAGATCGTTTTTTTTTTTTTTGTATAACTTGAAAAATGCCGGTACATTGTGTCACATTTGGTACGTTGTGTCACATTTGGGTGTTCTAATATCGCCAGTGAACAAGTGAGCCTTTTCACTTTTCCAAAAGATGAAAAACTTCGTCAAGAATGGACAAAACAAAGCTGTCCCGCTCAGAGCCCCCCTCACTTCTGAACGGTAAGAAGACTCAAATAAATACGGCTGCAGACATACATTACAACCAGCTGTTTCTTGTTCAGAGTCAGAGTCAGAGAGTCTTTATTGTCATTTGCACCGCATGTGGTACATGTGATGAAAACGAGATTATGTACACGAGGTCCCAGTTACATCCAACAACAAATGAAAGAGAAAAACAGTAATAACATCTAGAACTAACTAAGAAAAACATCAACTAGTAATACACTAAGCCTAATATAGTGGGAATAAACAGCAGCACGAACATGAGTTTGTATGAGCAGATGGTCACAGATGAACACAGCAACAAGAAAACAGATCAGCATCAGTATGATGTGATATTTTGCAGTGTTTATTTTTTATTTTATTTTTATTTATTCATGAGTCTAACAGCCTCAGGGTAGAAGCTGTTCCTCAGTCTAGTGGTTCTACACTTGATGCTCCTCAACCTCCGTCCTGAGGGGAGTGGGGCAAAGAGTGAGTGTGCTGGATGAGTGAGGTCTTTCATGATGCAGGTCGCTCTTTTTCTGCATCTGGAGGTGTAAATGTCTGTGATTGTGGGGAGACTGACTCCAACAGACTTCTGTGCAGCCTTCACCACTCTCTGCAGAGCTTTCCTCTCTTCAACTGTGCAGCCTCCATGCCACACGTTGATGCTGGAGCACAGGACACTCTCCACTGCACACCTGTAGAACGAGGTGAGAACTGGGCTGCTCAGACCAGCACGTCTCAGCCGTCTGAGGAAGTAGAGTCTCTGATGACCTTTCTTGATCAGGCTGGTGGTGTTGTTGCTCCAGCTGAGGTTATCATTCATGTGTACACCCAAGTATTTGTAGCTGGAGACCACTTCCACTGCAGACCCACCTATTTTCAGTGGGGCGTGGGTGTGTTTGTTCCTTCTGAAGTCCACAATCATCTCCTTTGTCTTCTTCACATTCATGTGAAGATTATTCTCTTTGCACCAGCTCTCCAGGTGTTTCACCTCCTGTCTGTAGCTGGACTCATCATTGTTTGTGATGCATCCCACCACCGCTGTATCATCTGCAAACTTAACAATATGACAGCCTGGAAGTGTGGCTGTACAATCATATGTGAGCAGAGTGAACAGAAGGGGGCTCAGCACACATCCTTGAGGAGAGCCAGTGCTGAGGGTTATGGTGGAGGAGGAGAAGTTGTGGATCTTCACGGACTGTGGTCTGTCTGTTAAGAAGTCTAGTACCCAGTTACAAATAGAGGGGCTTAGTCCAAGTGTAGATAGTTTGTCTATCAGAGTTTGGGGGATCATGGTGTTGAAGGCAGATGTGAAGTCAGATGTGAAGATGTGAAGTTGTTCATTACTTGAACTAACTTTGGCTTCCCAAACAGAAGATAAATCGCTCAAATCTTCACTTAAATTGCTTACCGTAAAATCCGGTGTATAATACGCGGTTTTTTTGCTCATTTTAACGTCCTGCGTATTAAACACCGAAGCGTATTATTTATGGATTTTTTCCCATATTTTTAGACTAATTTTTGGCTCCGATATCTCAGTTTTTCATTTTGGCCAAAAATGGTGCAGTACCAGTTTCGGCCGCTATGGGCAGCAGCAGAGGACTCAGAGAGCGAAGAGGAAGAGGGCCACTTCCAGACGTTTCTAGCTCATGTGTCCGAAAAAAGCCTCCTCTGGTCGGACTGACTCTGTCGCTGCCCGCTCCTTGCTCTGGATGTACCGGTAGCCGCAATTAGCTGTGAGGTTCGCTGTTTTTGTTTGCAAGATACCACTCATAAACCACACCACGGATTTTTAAATCCAGCTGATTTCACATTTGGTTAAGCTCAGGAGCCCGTCTGCTATAAAGTCAGGTAAGAAATATATTTTTAAGCGTTTATTTAGCTAAATTTAAAGATCCACTGACGTGATTTTTCTACTATTCATCAAATTGCTCAAAATATATATATTTTATCATTTAAATATGTTAGTTTTTGAAAACAAAATGATAAATGGCTGGCATGGCTTGACCTGTCCAGAGGACCAGACTTAGCTTTTTTAGATTTTTCTACCTGGATTATTGAGCATGCATCAGGGTAAAATGATAAATCACTTTAATTTTGCTTTAAAAGTGATTTTGAACTTCAAGCTGTGTTTAATCGTGGGAAATCTGTTTACACCCGTACGCACCATCTGTGATGTAATGTCCAGAGTTGAGGCAGAGCTCTGAGCTTGTCACGGTGTGAGCAGCTTGACATGAAGGTCAGTCTGATACAGCATCAGACCTAAATTAGATCCTGTTGTTTCTTGTTCCATCACCCAAACTATTTTCTGCTTCCCAAAATGAAGACAAATAGCTCAAATCTTCACCTAGATTGATAAATTAGTCAAGTTTTAAAATGTCCGCTATTGAAGAGACTGGAGCCCTCTGCCTCTCACTCTGGACATTACGTCACAGATGGTGCGTTCAGGTGTAAACGGATTTCCCATGATTAAACATGGAGGATCACGCTATCCCCGAGCTTTTCCAGTCTGGCTTCAAATCCCTCCACAGCACTGAGACTGCCCTACTGAAGGTTTTTAACGACATCTTTCTATCCACAGATACTGGTGACTCTGTGCTGCTTGTCCTATTGGACCTCACATCCGCTTTCGACACCATCGACCATGAGATCCTCATTGCTAGGTTGGAGCAGTGGGTGGGCATCTCAGGATCAGCCCTAAACTGGTTCAGATCCTACCTCTCTGACAGGTCTTTTTGTGTGTCCATCAATGATTTTACTTCTGCAGTGGCGGCTCTTAAATGGGGGGTTCCGCAGGGGTCCATCCTGGGTCCTCTCTTGTTCTCCTTATACCTGCTGCCACTCGGTGCTATTTTCCGGAAACACAATATACCTTTCCACTTCTACGCTGATGACTGTCAAATTTACTTCCCCCTAAGACAAAATGGTACAGGCTCTATTCAACCTCTGCTCGACTGCCTGGCTGACATCAGGGACTGGATGGCTTTAAATTTCTTAAGCTTCAATGATAAGAAGTCTGAAGCCATATTGTTCCTTCCCAATGACACAACCTCAAACCACTGCATTGACCTGTCTGCTCTACCCCTGTCCGAAAAACAAAAAGTCACAAATCTGGGAGTGATAATGGATCCTTCCATGAAACTCAACAGTCATGTAAACATGATCGTCAAATCCTGTTTTTTCCAGCTGAGGCGTCTGTCTAAGCTGAAGCCCATATTATCCAAAAACAACCTGGAGACAGTGATTCACGCATTCATTACATCTAGGCTTGATTACTGCAATTCACTTCTNCCACTTCTACGCTGATGACTGTCAAATCTACTTCCCCCTAAGACAAAATGGTACAGGCTCTATTCAACCTCTGCTCGACTGCCTGGCTGACATCAGGGACTGGATGGCTTTAAATTTCTTAAGCTTCAATGATAAGAAGTCTGAAGCCATATTGTTCCTTCCCAATGACACAACCTCAAACCACTGCATTGACCTGTCTGCTCTACCCCTGTCCGAAAAACAAAAAGTCAAAAATCTGGGAGTGATAATGGATCCTTCCATGAAACTCAACAGTCATGTAAACATGATCGTCAAATCCTGTTTTTTCCAGCTGAGGCGTCTGTCTAAGCTGAAGCCCATATTATCCAAAAAGCACCTGGAGACAGTGATTCACGCATTCATTACATCTAGGCTTGATTACTGCAATTCACTTCTGTTTGGCGTCAGTCAAGCCACCATTGCACGATTACAACTGGTTCAGAACGCAGCTGCCCGATTTTTAACCAGCACACGCAAAAGAGAGCACATTACACCAGTCTTGGCCTCCCTTCACTGGCTACCGGTTCATCTTCGAATCCAATTCAAAATTCTCATGTATGTCTACAAATCGCTGAACAGTCTCGCCCCCGCCTATCTCTCGGATCTGATACACCCATATGTCCCTCCACGTGCTTTGAGGTCAGAGGATCAGGTACTCTTAATAGTTCCAGAAACTCGCCTTAAGCGCAGGGGTGACAGGGCGTTCTCTGTAGCAGGCCCAAGACTCTGGAACGAGTTACCGCTGCTCATCAAACAGGCCCCCTCCCTCTCGGTTTTCAAATCCCGGTTAAAAACTCACTACTACTCCATTGCTTTCAATGCCAGCTGATTTGTATTGGATCGTTTGATTTATGATCTGCAATGTTTTTATGTTTTTCGTGTTGTACTTCATTGTCTGTGTTGCCTGTTGCGTGTTTGTTTGTCCAGCACTTTGGTGTGGACTTGTTCCTGTTTAAAGTGCTTTATAAATAAAATGGTATGGTATGGTATGGTAAACATGGCTTGAAGTTCAAAATCACTTTTAAAGCAAAATTAAAGTGATTTATCATTTTGTTTGCAAAAACTAACATATTTAAATGATAAAATATATATATTTTGAGCAATTTGATGAATAGTAGAAAAATCACGTCAGTGGATCTTTAAAGAAATAAATCGGCGAACTATTTTTTTAAATCCAGCTCAGGAGACCAGCTGATTTCACATTTAGTTAAGCTCAGGAGACCGTTTGCTATAAAGTCAGCTAACAAATATATATATTTTTAGGTGTTTCTGTACGGTAGTTTTATTTTAATTAAATTCAGCTCTTGATGCACAGCCAACCGTTTCTGGGTGCGAGCATCGTGTTGTTTACGTTCAAAATTCAGCTCATTTGTAATCATTTATTAACAAAAATTAAACCGAGACACGTTATATATTCAGCTAACAAATATATATATATTTTTTTTAGGTGTTTCTGTACGGTAGTTTTATTTTAATTAAATTCAGCTCTCGCTCCAAACCGGGCCTGTGGGCCTGTTGTGTGTGTGCCGTGTGCGTATCGTGTTGTTTACATTTTAAATTCAGCCGATTTGTAATAATTTATTAACAAAAATTAAACAGAGACACATTAACATATATATTCAGCTAACAAATATATTATTTAGGCGTTTCTGTAGTTAAATTTTAACGAAATTCAGTTTGCGCTGCACAATGGACCGCATTTCCGGGTTGTCTCATCGGTGACGCGTAACGTCAGCGGTGACGCGTTACGTCGGCATCGGGGAGGGTTTGGCGCCACCTAGTGGCCATAAAAAAAGCGTCACGGCAGCGCGTATTATACACCGAAGCGTATTATGTAGGGCTGCAACTAACGATTATTTCAATAATCGATTAATCGGCCGATTATTTTTTCGATTCATCGATGAATCGGCAAAAAAAAAAAAAAAAGGAAACAAGTTTTAATTATCACCTCTTTATTCCAAAATTTGACTGACATATCAAATCGCACAAAAAACAGGTTGCTACTTGACTATTCTGTTAGTAAAATATTGAATAATTAAAAAATAAAGTTAGTCAGCTTCAATAAAAAATAAATGTACACAAACATATATACAAATGTATTATTTATACCTGCACAAAATGTAGCTACTTTGTAAAATGTGTTTTTGAGGGACAAGTGTAACCTGGATTAAAGGTGTGGATTGTTTTAACCTGGATGGGGCGGCTGTGGCTGAGTTGTTAGAGCAGTCGTCCTCCAATGCAAGAGTTGGGGGTTGGAATCCACCAGCAGTCACATGCCTAAGTGTCCATGGGCAAGACACTGAACCCCATGTTTGTGCCCCATTGGTGTATGAATGTGAGCTAAAGCTCTGATTAGTCTCTTTAGAATGATTTGTTCTTTGTAATCTAGTAGAGTGCTGTATGAATGGGTAAATGAGGACATGTAGTGCTTTACACTACTACAGTATTAACAATGTAAAGCACTTTGAGTATCAATTAGATAGAAAGGTGCTATATAAGTACAGTACAGTCCATTTACCATTACAAGTGTGGATCATTGTAACCTGGGTTAAAAGTGTATCATGGCAGTGAAGTCTTCGTCTTCAACCATCGACAGAGGCCTCATGTCAGTGACGTTCATGTAAGGATCTTTCAGTCTCTGCTGCTTGCTGTGGTGTGCATGATGTCTGTCCATCATGAAGGCTGTCATTGTTTGTTGTTTTCTGGAATGAGAGAGAGTTTATATGTATTATATCATAATTTACAGTAACTCAAGAAATGCCTTGTTTCACTTGGTTAAACGCACAAGCACACACACACACACACACACACACACACACACAAATATAAAATACTAATTACACACACTTGAGTAGATGAATAAATTACTGTAATTCCTGTTTAAATGCAATTCATCCTTCCATACAATGCAGTGACTTCAGACTTTGCCAGCAAATTAAAAGTTGAAGCTAAATCATTAAATTATCACCATCTTTGTGTTAGATTTATTTATAAAACACATTTAAACACTGCTTGTATCGTTACATTAAAAATAAAAACACACACATTCTCTGTCACAGCTAAGAAACAAGCAGCTTCAGCTGCCAGAGACACTGGCATCACGTTTTCTCTCTTTGAAACAGAACAAATACGGTTAAGACTTACTTGCTGCTCTTCCTTCATTCACACGGTGGTGAAGCCCGTCATGTTTACATTTCATCTGCGTGGTTATCTCGTGTCGCGTCGTCACTTTTTAAAGCTTTTTTATCTTTGTGAAGCGTCAGGTGCTCCCACACGTTGTAGGACTTATTTTTACAGTTTTCTCTGCGTCGCGTCGGTCATTTGTAAAATAGACTTTGAAAACAGTCTCTGCTCTGTTTCCTCCTCCTCCTCGCTCTGTTCAGAAGCCACACACGCGCAGGCGCAGCACGCTGACGCTGCAGTTTTTTTTTTTTTTTCAAACTTTATTCAGCCAGGCTCAGCCAGCTTTGACAAAAGCTTTACCGGTGAACAAAACAGCTCCGCGGCGCCGTGAAAGATGCATAATCGCGCGACACAACGAATCGATGATGAAATTCGTTGCCAACACTTTTAAAAATCGATTTTTATCGATTTTATCGATTCGTTGTTTCAGCCCTAGTATTATGTACAGATTTTTATGAATTATTCCCAAAAATTGGACAAAGCGTATTATACACCGGAGCGTATTATACATCGACGAATACGGTAATTCCTCGGTTTATATATACACTGCTATTGGTTATTTACAAGGTGCGTTCTAGCCATTGCATCATAAAATGCGTCGGCGTTTGACTCCTTTCTCCACCCGAAAACTGCGACGCACTGCAGAGAACTATTTTATTAAAAAATACTTTTGTATATTAATTATTCGACGCATCTGTGTACAAAAAAATCAAAGCTGAGTACAGTATATGTTGTGCCACTTTATGCATAGTTCCAAAATCATGTCACACCACCTTTAAAGACTTGAGACCTGCTGCCTACGACATCCATCACTTCAACACTTCAGCCAACAAGTTGTAGCAGCACTTTATGAAAAAGCTCAAACTGATCGCCAACAAGCCCTGGAGCACAGATTTAAAGTCCTGCCACATGGTGATGAGCGAGAAGATATTCAATCACCTCGTATGATGACCCTGCAAGAGGTATTGTATTATTGTGATCTAATTAACTTTTTTAATTTTAAATTATAATCTTTGTCCATCCATTATCTTTTACCCGCTTCTTCCATTTTGGGTCACGGGGGGTCACCGGTGCCCATGTCCAGCAATCACTGTGCAAGAGGCAGCGTACACCCTGGACAGGTCTCCAGTCCATCACAGGGACACATAGAGACAAACGAGACAAACAACCATTCAATCTCTCACTCACACCTAGAGACAATTTAGTTACCAATCAGTCTAACATGCATGTTTTTGGTCTGTGGGAGGAAACTGGAGTACCTGGAGAAAACCCTGTGACTTTTATTTTTTCAAGCGTTCCAAGACAGACCTTTTAGATCTACAGGATTTATTACAAAAATGCTGTACAGATTTGTGATTAAATATATAAACGCACAACATTGGAAGCAGAGTATCACTTATCGGAAAAAGTTAAAAGAAGCTTCAGAAACACTTCTTCGTCTGGATCTTAATCCTTACAGAAAACATGGATCAACAGGAGCTCCAACAAAATGACTGATAAAATAATAATAATTTAGTCTCAAAATTATACAGATTATTTTGTGGTGGCACAAAAGGGAGGGCTTACAAACACTGAATACAGTATAGACCCACCCAGCTCTAAAACGCCCACTCCTGCTGTATCAATCAATGCCTCTGACATGCCCTATTAGGCCATTGGGAGAGGCTGATCAGCAGCGTATCCACAGATTGGTCAGCTCACCCCCTCGCACTACCTGGCTGACTGCTGACAACCAATTAACTTCCAGAGTCCTTGATATAAAGATGTGGGGTAACTTCTCCCCTGGGACACACACGCCCCTTTCAGTATGCTTTACAGGATCTACAGCGCTCAGACTGAATGCTTTCAGCTACAACTATAATATAATAATGTCTATTCCTGTCATCTGCGTATGTTCCCATACACAGACGAAATTCGTCTCTGCATTTAACCCAACCACCTACCAGGTGGTGCAGTGAGCAGCCCGAAAGCGCCCGGGGAGCTGGAGAAATAGGTGTGCACTCATAGACACCCCAAGCTGGGTAGTGGCCGGGGCGCGAACCCGCGACCTTCGGATCCATAGTCAAAAGCCCTGCCACTAGACCATCTTGGCTCATGAAGCTGCGAGCATCTGAGGAATAAAGAGACAACATTGGCTACCTGTACTTTAAATGAGCATCACTAAATTCCTAAGATGTGGAAAAATGTAACTCTATAAAGCATGCTCGAATAAAGTCAGTTTATACTTTTAGCTTAATCTCTATCTTTGCAACTCCATGTCCACATGCAAGGAGCACTTAACCTTTCATTGTTAGTTATGTGAACTACAGTACTTAGAAAATGGTAACATAATGCACAACAGCAAAGAGGACACCACAACAATGCTTTTACACTGCAAAGAGCACTAAAAAGAGACGAGAAAATGTGGCGCAGATCCTGCCTTTTAGCAGCGGGACTCAACTCCAGCTGACAACACAAAACTCCCACATATTTCCAAGTGGAGAGTCCTTTGGATTTAGCTTATTTGTTTCCCAGCGGCAGTACGGTTCAAGGGGAGTGGGGGAATGAAGAAGAAAAACAGGATGTGTTACACACATCAACAGCAGCAGAGGTCAAAAACAAATTAAAATGCACGCACGCATATGGGTCAGAGATGTACTTGACAGGCCATCTCCTCCAACACACAGAAAGCACATGCAGCCCACACACATACACTTGATATTTCTTTTATGCCAGCCTCTCTTCCAGGCACAGCACTTGGTCCAGAAGGCCCTCGCTGCAGGAGGAGAATGGGGGTGGGGGGGATGCAAGCGCAAGAGGAAGAGGGGACAGGTGAGAGAGAGAGAGCAAGAGACAGTGATGACACTCAGTTTTGAATGTCACCATGGTGCTAAAGATCCCTGCTAACCTTTGGGCTGGAAATGATATGACTGGAGGGATAGAAGAGGGGATGAGTGGGGGAGGGAGGGAAAGATGACAAGCAGGCAAAGATGGAGAGGAAAGAGATGGAAAGGGTGACAATAAAGAGGAAGAAACAAAAGGAGGGAGGCTTGGGCAGAGAGTGGGTGGAGGTGGAGGGTTAGATGGCAAAGATGAAACAGATGGAGGCAAACAACGGCAACACTTCTCATCTCTCCTAAAAGGGCTGCCACTGACGGCAGATGATGAGAGACAAAATGGCCACCCTAACAAACACCAGTGCTCTGGCTGAGACACTCAACACCAACCTTTCAACCCTGAACTGTCCACTACACCACACCACCTGGTGTTATCTGACCTACAGACAGTACAATCAGCTCAACACTGGCCTTTAAGAAGCAAAATATGAGCCAGACACTTTGGAAATGTTTTTTTACTCCCTGGTGGGAATGAGGGGACGATTTTGTGATTAAATTTGAGAAGAAACAAGCGTTAAGTTTAGCATGGAAAAGCTTTATTAGGTCCCAAAAACCTGCAAACTACCTTATGACTATTGTTACAATGTTAGAAAACAGTTGTTCAATATTCTTTTTCTAGCAGTCAAAACCATTTTTGCAGGTTCTGCAACAATCTTAAGCTGCTTTTTGAATAAATCATTGAAGGTGCCATGCTCATAGAAAGCATTACCATTCTCCTAGGCATGTAACTGTACACGTGGGTGTACCGAACCGTTTGTACAGCACGTTCGGTTCGGTCCACCTGCGTACCGTTTCGGTTATTTTTTCACTCATTGAACGTTCATATATGCGCCGCGGAACAAAATTTCCTGGGTGCGTTTCAGCGCGGAGCTATTATCGCGCAGCACGCAAAGCATTATTTAGCCATTAGCTTCTCGCTGCGGTCTCCTATTTGGGAACGTTATGGCTTTCTTGTTAAAAGACGAGCACACATTCAAAGCTGTGTGTGTGGACGTTGTTTCATGAAGACTGGCTCTGCAGCAGCAACATGTCTAACGCCAAAATTACACCACACGCGTCACGGCTCCGCCCCGCTCCGGTCCGACCTCCGCAGCAAATACGCACCCATTATAATCAATGACAGAGTTTACACTGGCTCCGCACGGCGGCAGCGAGCTGCGGAGAGCGGACGGCAGTCCGTCAAAATTAGAAATTTTTCTATTTCTGCCGGACGCCGGAGCTGTGCGGAGGCACCAACAGGAAAAGGAACGAGCACAACTTCCGTATTTACAAAATAAAATCACCACGGGCGGACTAATCCTAGCTCTATACGGATTTATTTGTACAAAAATGCTGTCAAACTATCATTTATGACTACGCCTACAAACGCAATACAAGAAATAAATAAATAAATAAAGTATTTTATTCTGAAATGTAATACATCACTTCCTGTTGCTCAAACCATGTCCTGTCGCTCATTTACGAGAGAAGATCAAGGCAGCAGTCTCTACTGTTGTTCTCCTTCTTCCACCGAATGAATTGTTTTGTTCTGACTTACTTATTTATCACTTGATTTATCGCGCGATCCCGCAAATCCCGCGCATGCGTCTAGGAGCGGCGCATGCAGGCGGACCTGAGCTGAGCGGAGGTAGTGGAAATTGGAGTTTGAGACGCTCAGCTGCGACCTGCGGAGCGGAGTGGACCGCAAGTAGTGTAATTTTGGCGTAACGTGAACGCGCTTGAAACTAATGCCCCGTTTACACTGCAGGCAAATCTGACCCAAATCTGATTTTTTTGCCCCATCTGACCCATATCTGATTTTTTAATGACAGTCTGAACGCACCAAATCCGATTTTTTCAAATGTGACCCAGGCTGTTTCAGTATGTGGTTTTAAATCAGATATATATCTGATGTTTTCAAAGCGACTGCAGTCTGAACGCTCATGTGACTTACATCTACAAACTGCGCTAACAACAGCAGCTGCATTAAAACTAGGGATGTGCCGATCAGGTTTTTTGAAACCGATACCGATACCGATCACCTATGTGTGACGATCACCGA
>JBBPBX010001051.1:12708-110834 GCA_038048925.1 Garcialebias charrua | reverse complement strand
TCATGCCTGGACATCTTGCTGTTCATATCGAGCCAGTGTGTGAATTCATCTCAAAATACCACATCTCAACTACACACACTCACTTTTCACATTGATCTAACAACTGTTCCCTGTTACAGAATATGTAATATAACGTTAAAAGAATTAAAGTTGTGAAAATCTTATAATTTAGGAAAATATATTTCTACTGTATTGCTCACATCTACCCTCTCTATTTGTTTGTGTTTATTTAGTGTTGTTGAATTTTGGTGTAAGACTTGATTTAGAGCCTTTTATTGCAATAATAAAACATCCATCCATTTTCTTCCTCTTATCCGGGGTCGGGTCGCGGGGGGTAGCAGCCTAAGTAGGGAGGCCCAGACTTCCCTCTCCCCAGCCACTTGGAGCAGCTCCTCTGGGGGAATCCCAAGGCGTTCCCAGGCCAGCCGAGAAACATAGTCCCTCCAGGAGGCATCCTAACCAGATGCCCGAGCCACCTCAACTGGCTCCTCTCGATGTGGAGAAGCAGCGGCTCTACTCCGAGTCCCTCCCGGATGACTGAGCTTCTCACCCTATCTCTAAGGGAGAGTCCAGCCACCCTGCGGAAAAAACTCATTTCAGCCGCTTGTATCCGAGATCTCGTTCTTTCGGTCACAACCCAAAGCTCATGACCATAGATGAGGGTGGGAACGTAGATCGATCGGTAAATTGAGAGCTTTGCCTTTTGACTCAGCTCCCTCTTCACCACGACAGACCGGTACAGGGCCCCTTTACAAAGGTTTGCCTGGGGCCCCCAAATGTCTAAGTCCGCCACTGTCTGCAGCCTTTCTGATCAAACAACCACCACTAGTTTTATATCTACAAATACTTTTCTTCATATTAAATAATCTGTTTGATGCCAGTCTCTTTAAATAAAGACTTCCTGTGAGCTGCTAGCTCTCAGAGTGTGTTAGGGATGACTCTCAGCTACTACAACATCTGGTTTTTACTCAACATCTGTAAAACTGACTCAGTTGTAGCCATGTTTGTGTTTTCTAATCTCAATTATCAGATTAACTCCTACAGTTAATCTGTTGTACGTGTACATTCAATTACTTTCTGACAGTTTCATTAAAATACATTTACTGGTACATGAGATATTTTGCTAACAGACACACAGGCAGGCTAATATGAGTGGCAGACTTTGGTGGTGGTGGTGCTAAACAGTTCATAGTAACACAGCAGAGGTGTTTGTCCCTTGTTGATGTGAATCTTTAGGTTTGAATCCTCTTTATTTGTCTCTAAGTTGATGGAAGCATCAAAGTGATGCATGTAGAACAGAAACTAAAGGTTCTCACATGTTCTCAGTCTCCAAGAGCAGCTGCACAACCTGAACATGTGCAGCTGCTCTGCTCCCAGTCCTTTGTTGCAAGTCTCAAGAGTTCAAGAGTTTGATTCTCATCATTCCACAACATGACATGCATGAGGAGGAACCAAACAGTTCCTGAGCTCCACTTATGTCAGCATTTAAGAAGTAAAGAAGAAAATAAAACTTTATAACTTGATGTTGATTTATTTTCTCACACTTCACCTGCTTCTCTTTACTGCTGCCAGAAAGGAGAATGATGAAGTGATGTTGTTTAGAAGAAAATGTCTCGCTCACTTTTCTTCATGTCACTGCCACAAGTGACAGCAGCTCTCTGCATGTGCTGCATCACTTGATTGATGTGACAGGAGGAAAGGAGAGGTGTTTGTGAACTCTTCAGAGTGAGCTCTCGTCCAGTGCTCCCTCAGCAGGAGCTCTAAGTCTTCTTCTTCTCTTCTCCTCCATCCTGTTGGAAGCTGCACACTATTGACTTCAGCTCACATGTTCAAAAACATGCATGTTAGGCTCACATGTTCAAAAACATGCATGTTAGGCTCACATGTTCAAAAACATGCATGTTAGGCTCACATGTTCAAAAACATGCATGTTAGGCTCACATGTTCAAAAACATGCATGTTAGGCTGCCTTCAGGCCCAGGAGGAGCATGCAGAGAGATGTGTGCTCTCAACGGGGTTTGCCTGCTTCAATAAAGCTTCATGAATAAATCAATAGTTTGATCACATTTCAGTCAGTTTGACATGAACACACATGACGTCATGTTTTATTTCTGGTTGTGGGCTTCTGTGTCTGAGAGTCTTTCTAATGGAAACAGGATCAATTCTCTTCAAGTTCCTGTCACATCCAGTTTTCATGATAAACACTAAAGCGTTCATGGAAAGAGAACATTACTGATGTATGGCAGAATCAATTCACGCAGCTCACATGAACAGTTGTGGAGATATTTGCATGTGCAGGAACGGAGAGATGACAACGCCTGCATGGAAACACATCATTGCTACAACAGCTAACACAGACAGGAGCACAGAGTCTGATGTTTCTTTACATTATTCACAGTCACTATTAAAGAAAGATGAAGAAGAGTCACATCTTGTAGAAACAAAGATTTTGAAAGACTTCTTCCTCTTTGTTGTCACTTCCTGTTTCACTCCGGCCATGCCATGGAACTAATTCATGGATATTATGCAGAATTTATTCTATATTAACATGTTCTTCCTCTTTTTGTGTTCGTGCATGTCACAGGCATTTGAAGGTCCAGTTTCTTAGGTCCACCTGTAGAATCCAGTCCAACAGTGGTGCTGCTGGGAGGTGGACTGGTCTCCAGTTTGAATTAAATTCACAGTTTGAGCTCAAAGCTCACACAGAAGAAGTGTATTCTAGTCAGAGGGTTTCTAACATTCAGAGCCTCGTGTGTGTAAAGTGTTGTCTTAGTAGCAGAAAGCCTCTGGTCCTGCTCCAGTGGGCCGTCCAGAACAAACACCAGTGGATGGAGACACGTCCAACACTGTGGACAGAGTGGACGTCATTGTTCCAGCAGACGTCTGGGAGAAGTTGGGACTACAAGAGATGGTGCTGAAGTCCAGCAGCTTTTGGTTTGTTTTGTTGTTTGTATTTGTTTGTGTTCCTCCCTCCCTAAACTAATCTGAAGTCAGTCAATAATTAATGACTTCCAATGATTTCAAGACTTTTTAGCTGCTTGAATAATTATGACTTCAACTAGTTGATGAATTAGAAACTAACTTTTGAACATTTGAACTCTACTAGCTGCAGCTGATTGCAGTGATCAGTGTCTAATCTATACTAAAACTTCTAAAGTACATTTTCAGAATTCATGCAAAGACAGCAGATCATAGAGAAACAGTTTTTAAAACACAAAAACAGTCAGAATACAACTTATTTTATGGAGGAAAAGAATAGGGCTGTTGATGAGGCCTGTTTTCATGAATTATAGACAACTTTTTGTTTCTAAGGTCAGGTGGCTGTGGCGGCCATCTTGAACTGGGTTGACTCAGAAACTTGATCATTTGTAGATGTACATACAAAGAATAAAAAGTGTGAGCTGGAAAACCTGAAACCTGTGAATCCTGCCTAACAATGGAAGAAGCATCTGCTGGAACCTGAGAGTCGTCAGGGTTTCACCATCCCTCTGAGGACCGTTTTCAGGGAAACATGGAAGTTCAAAAGTTTTGGAGAGATCCCACTCCTCCCTCTTAATGGTTCTTTATCTAGACAGCAAAAACTAATTGAAGTGAAACAATGAAATGTCATTGGTCTTACAGAATTGAATCTAAATTGATTCTTGATGTAAAAACACTAATAATGATGGTGGTCACTAAATGTGTGTTCAACTGTCATCTAAAGGTTCATTTCTGGTTGATTTATGGAACATTTGAACACATGTAAACTAAGAATTTAGACTTGTAGCAGGACACTAGCAATTTGATGTAAATTTATGTAAGATTCACAAAACTAGGTCTCAAATTAAAATTAAGATGTTTTGTTCTATTGAAAATAAATCAGTGCATTCCACTCAAATTATGACCAGGATGCAAACTATTCCACAATCATAAGCTTTATTACAATCAAAAGTAAAATAAAACCAAGAAATACAGCAAAATAAAACAAAAGCTTTTACATCATCAAGTATGAAATTTGATAATAAACTTTCAACATTGATTTACAGTGGTATTAAACCAAACAGCTTGTTGTAAATTGATTGGAAACCTGATTGAATTGTCACAGAACTATTTTGAACAGTAGAACTTCTAATTCTAATTACTCGCAATTCATTCAACCTTTATTTAGACAGGTTAATCCCATTGAGCATCAAGGACTCATTTACAAGAGAGACCCATCTTCAACAAAGAATGACAACAATAGACAATCATAAGAGAGGCATACAGATTTATTTTAACAAATTTAACAAAAAAAATGTCACACACATAGACATGTAGGAGGAGATGTATGAAGGCAGCAGACCAAGAAGTGATTTAAAAATGAAAATGTACCAGTGGTACAATAGAATAGGACACACAGGCCTTAATAAATCTCTTAAAATAATTAGAAAGTATGCAACAGGACTATGTGACAAGTGCACCAGCAATCTCCCTGAAATGGTTCAACATGTCTTTATGGAATGTCCAGGGTACGAAACAGAAATAATGCATTTCCAAAAATAAATTAATATTAAATTTACAACAAGGGATGTTTTTAGTAGTGATATCGGTAAAGTTAAAGATCAAATTATTTTTTTCTTGAAAAATACAAACTTAATAGAGAGAATTTAGTTGAGTTATTAAATTAATTTTACAGAATTATTATTTTTTCCTGTTTATCTCCTGTCCCCACTCCAGCTCAGTAGGTGGCGGTAATGCATATTACAGTTGGTCTGCCAACCGCCATAAAACAAAACAACAAGAAAGGTGGTGGTGGTGGTGGTGGTGGGGGGGGGTCATTACGTATTTATGGCTCATTAGATCCCATCCATACTGATACCACAATGCTGTGAGTGCTTGTTAGACAATATTCAACACTAGAATGACTACAGCGCATTAATAGACTTGTTATTTTGGTTATGACGGGTGTACGATAATTTCCCTCAAAATATGATAATTTTATATCTCTAGTACGATAATCCTACATTTCTCACCTGGCAACACTGATCATTAGTTGGATGCAGTATTTTTTATTTTTGTACATTTTTCATTTGTTACTTTTCCTATTAAACTTTTTTTTCTCAAATGGTGTCCTTGAACATTAAATTTCCTAAACATATTTTACAATGTTAAGTGTGTATAGTGTTTGTTTAAATCCATACTGGAAGTTAAGAAAATTTTCCATTTGCATTTGACCTTTAATGAATCCTAAGAAAAGATTACCAGAATCTGCTCAACTGTTATTACGTTACACATTTTTTGATTCTAGAAGTCAGATAAAAACAGTCAAAAATTCAGAAAGAACAGTTTTCAGTTATCGACTGTCCAACTGTGGCCCCTGAGAGATTCAGCTGAAAGACCTGGTGCACCTTTTATTTGAACCTGCTGAGATTTTAACAGCTGATCTGAAGCAAACAGGCAGGTGTTCAACTGAACTGACCACTCATGCTGTTTGATGGTCTCCTCCATCATCCATCCATCCACCCATCATCCATCCATTATCTTCTGCTTCCAGGTCGTTGGGGCAGCAGCTTTACCAGGGAGACACAAACATCAACAGCCACCTCTTCAGCTCTTCTAAGAGGACCCCAAGGCATTTGCAGACCAACTGACTAATTAATAAGTAATACTTTAATGTTTTTAAATTTAATGAAAGACAAACCTTTAACATTTAAGGACAAAATTTAACCAAATTGTTTTCAAGTCTGTAGTTTATTGTAAAAGCAGTTTCAAAGATCACAGTGTGACAATTTGCAATTTAACATCAACCTTATGCATATCTAAATAATAAAAGTGAAGATTTTTTAAAATACATCTTTATTGTAAAAAATCTATACTAAAATGGAAAATACATGGGTTTAAAGCAGGCAGGGAAGGCAACAAGGTAGGGTTATTAATCAGGTTTAAAAGTTACAGCTCATGAGGTACTCCATTAGAGCATGACATATCTTCCACAACATTCTGTAGAAAAGCCTTTAGGGTGTTTTTCTTCTAGTGGTGGTTAGTAAATAGCTTAAGGGAGCACTACCGCCACCAGGTGGTAAGAAAAGTTGGATTATGGACCCCGCCAACAGACCGGGTACAGAAGTTTTAAGGGCGAGATACACTCGAGCGTCCTCACGATACGCCAATACGCAGCGTACGTACGCTGTGTCAAAAGCGTAGCCCCGCGTAGCCCCTCAGGGCAAGTACGCGCAAAAGTATTTTTTTACTACGCATACGCGATTCGCATACGCGATGCGCGGTGTCTGACCTAAACTTCCCCGGCGCCGGACTGTTTTGTATGTTACACAAATGAAATAAATTCCTCTTTTTTATCGCTGATCGGGCCTTTTCTTTTGTTTTTTTGCCTAAAGTCAAGTAACCGCTTCTTCCTCCGTTCACTCGATGAATGAAATGAATGAATTCAGGTCCTACCTGGGTGCGCGATGTTTTATATATTCCCTGGTGGGCTGTGGGCTGCAGGAAAAGCACTCCCTGTTATTATTTTTATTTCTGAGAGAACTTTTTATAACATATATAGTAGAAAGACCGTATCAGAACACCGCAGAAGTCTGAGCGAGCTGCTCACGATAGGTTTCACTTTGAGCTGACTGAAATCTGTCAATCATTTCAGTAGGCGTGTCAAAGTGACCAATCAGCGAGCTCAGTTGAGTCCTCTCCGTGGAGCGAAAAACTAGCGGAAGTGACGATCGGAAGTGACGGTACGGAGGAAATGACGTAGAATTTGGAGCGAAAACACGAGAATCTACGCGAGAACGAAAGCCGAGTGTAGCAGCGGCTCCGTATACGGAGTCTGCTTCAGTGTATCTCGGCCTTAATGGAAACACAACCACACACGAGCTGACCCGAGCTGAACTGAACCGCACCGTAACAGTGGAAAAGGGGCATAGGTGTCTCTTTCAGAAAAGAGAGTTGATTAGCAGAGAGATTTAATTATCATAGTCAGAATGGAACCAGGGGTGGTCAGGATGTAGACTCATCCTGACTTGTGAGATTAACACACACAAAAGAAGTGGGTAGGAGACAAAGTGTCTCTGAGGACGTTCTGTGTCTTTGAGGGACACATTTGTCTCTGATAAGGCCTTGGTTGGATGGACGCTACATAATTTATTTAAGAAAAACATATAAGTTATAATAATAATAATAATAATAATAATAATAATAATAAAACTTTATTTGTATAGCACCTTCCTACAATGCCTTGCATTGACCAAGGTGCTTAACAGGATAAAAAGATGAATAAACTGGAACAATAAATCAATGAAAATAGAATAAGAAACAACAGCAATAAAAGAAGGCAATGGAAATAAAAAATGCTACATACTAAAATAACACAAGTAATAAAAGTTACACACTGAAAGCTTTTTTGAACAAGTGGAAATAAAAAGGCAATGGAAATAAAAAATGCTACATATTAAAATACCAAAAGTAATAAAAGTTACACACTGGAAGCTTATTTGAACAAGTGGAAATAAAAAGGCAATGGAAATAAAAAATGCTACATATTAAAATACCAAAAGTAATAAAAGTTACACACTGAAAGCTTTTTTGAACAAGTGGGTCTTCAGTCTGGTTTTGAACAGAGTCAGATCAGAGGTGGCACGCAGTTCAAGGGGGAGGCTGTTCCAGGCTTTTGGGCCGGCAACAGAAAAAGACCGGTCTCCCCATTGTTTGTACCGCAGAGCGTAAATCTCTGCCGGGCTGATGGACTTTCAAAAGTTCTGAGATGTACAGAGGAGCAAGTCCATTCAGAGCTTTGAAAACAAACAGGAGCAGCTTGAACTGTATCCTGAACTGAACCGGGAGCCAGTGTAGAGAGGACAGGACAGGAGTGATGTGTTCATATTTTCGTGTGTTGGTCAAAAAGCGCGCGGCAGAGTTCTGTACAAGCTGTAAACGGGAGATGGAGGATTGATTAATACCAACATACAAAGCATTACAATAGTCAAGTCTGGAGGTCACAAAGGCATGGATGGCCTTCTCCAGATCACCACGGCTGAGAAATGACTTGACTTTGGAGAGCAGACGGAGCTGAAAGAAGCTGGTCTTGACAACAGAACTGATCTGTTTATCAAGCTTTAAGTTGGAGTCAAGCTGCACTCCAAGATTTCTGACCACCGGGTTGAAGTGGGGGAGGGGAAAACCAACACTGGGACTGGGAAGGATGTTGCTGGTGTCATCAGGTGCACCAAATAAAATGCATTCAGTTTTATCTGTGTTTAGGTGGAGGAAGTTTTGAGAGAGCCAGTGCTTAATGTCATTTAAGCAGTTGACAAGAGTGTTTGAACTGAGTGAGGGGTTGGGAGTGACTGGCAGATAGATTTGTAAATCGTCTGCATACATGTGAAAAGACAGGTTATGACGTGCAATGATTGATCCTAATGGCAGCATGTAAAGAGAGAAGAGGACTGGCCCTAGAATAGATCCCTGTGGTACGCCAGAGGTCAGAGGGGTTGATGAAGAGGAGGACAGATCGCCTATCATGACAGAAAAAGTTCTCCCAGACAGGTAAGATTTGAACCACTCAAGCACAGCTCCCTGGAGGCCAACCTGCTGAGACAAGCGGTTGATTAGTACCTGATGGTCGACGGTGTCAAAAGCTGCTGAGAGGTCTAACATCACCAGCAGAGCAGGGTTTTTTGCATCCAGAGACAGAAGAATGTCATTCTGTACTTTGAGCAGTGCAGATTCAGTGCTGTGACGAGCTCGAAAACCTGACTGAAATTTTTCAAACAGGTTGTTGAGTTCTAGAAAAGATTGAAGTTGAATAAAAACAATCTTTTCTAGGACCTTTGATAGAAATGACAGATGGGAAACTGGTCTGAAATTAGAGAGAGCTGTAGGATCTAGGCCTGGTTTTTTGAGAAGAGGCCTGACCACAGCGTGTTTGAAAGCAGATGGCACAAAACCTGAAGATAGACAGCTGTTAATAAATGACAAAACACAAGGACCAATTACATCAAAGGATTGTTTGAACATTTTAGAGGGAATGATGTCCAGAGAACAGTTAGTTGGTTTCATCTGCTGAACCACCTTGGTGAGGTTAGGCAGTGAAACCAGGTCGAACTGGTCAAAAACAGCTGTGGTTATTGCAGAGGCACATGACTGGATGGTGTTGGATGAACTGACAATGTTCTGCCTGATAGAGTCTATTTTGTTGACAAAATAGCTCTGAAAGTCATCGCAGGTAGACTGTGTGGCAGTTTTCAGAACATTGACAGATGGATTGATGACAGACTGGAGTGTGCTGAAAAGCGTCCTCGGCCGGTTGGAGCTGGTGGTGATTAAATTGGAGAGGTACTGTGACTTGGCCTGTTTCACAAGGTTAGTTTTTCATAAGGTTAGTTTCATTAAAACTAGGGATGCACTGGTCCACTTTAAAAAAAAACTTTTGATCCGATCACGATACCTAAATCTGGATGTGGACCGATACTGAAACTATTCCGATAAAATCATAATTATTGATTTTATATGAGGCTGTAATAATCTCCTCTCTACAGGCAAGTACAATTTGTACAAACATAAGCATGCATGTCCAAAAACACAACTTGAGGTAAGTTTTAATGTTGGATAAGTTTCAAAGTTAGAATTAAATCCTGCTAACACAAAGCATGTTTTTATTCATAGCTTTAAAGCCAGTTAGTCAGTCAGAGTTTTACTATCATACACACCACATGTGGTACATGAGGTGGAATGAGATTATGTACACAGGGTCCCAGTTACATCCCACAACAAATTGTAAAAGAAAAACAGTAATAAGGTCTAAGATATGAACTAAGAAAAACATCAACTAAATATACACTAAGCATTAATAGCATAAAAACAATATGCTGAAGTGGATATTAAAGAAGTGGATATTAAAGAAGTGGATATTAAAGTGATTAATGGCTTCAAACATCTGCTAAGTTCATGGCAAAAACCAAACAGACATGTTCCTGATGTTAGTATTTTACATCGCTTTATAATGTAGCTGTTTTGTTTCGTTTTTGTATTTAGTTATTTTTTTAATTTAAATAATTTTATTTTTCCAGTTCATATACTTTTTTATGATTGTCTACTGTTTGCTGGTGAAGATTCTCAGTCGTCCAGGACATGGTAAAATCAAAAAAGGCGTCCAATACAAGATCAACTGGACTTTATTTGTTACAGAAGACGTTTCGACCTCTCTTCACCATCTGAAGAGAGAGCTTTGAAAACAAACAGGAGCAGCTTGAACTGTATCCTGAACTGAACCGGGAGCCAGTGTAGAGAGGACAGGACAGGAGTGATGTGTTCATATTTTCGTGTGTTGGTCAAAAAGCCTCTGGAGAGGTCGAAACATCCTCTGTAACAAATAAAGTCCAGTTGATCTTGTATTGAACGCCTTTTTTGATTGTCTACTGTTGTACTGATAAGTATGTCCTGGAGTGTTAATGTAAACTATATCTTGACTGCAAATATTCAATCAAGCAGCGAAGCAGTCTGATTTCAGTCAGCTACACTCAGTCTGCTCCTCCTCCGAGACGGGCAGACTGAGCGCAGCTGACTGATATTAGACAGCCTGCTTCGGACTGAACGAGAGGAACACACCGCTGAAGCCAGGGAGCTCGAACGTCCAAAGTAAAACTAACTTTACAACAGTGCCTGGTTAAACAATCCTTGTGCTCTTTAATGTGGTGCTTTTTCAGATGTTTATTAAGTTTGATGTATTGTAGGTCACAACGGAGCTTTCTTCTCTTTGTACAGCGGCTCTGCAGACATTGCACGTTGCTGTCTTGTGGTGTTTAGTGTAAAATACTTCCACACAGCGGACATGTTGAGATGAAAAGTTGGTTAGCCGTTAGCCACAGTGCTGCTCTCAGTCCTCATGTATTTATAATAATAATAATAATAATAATACTTTATTTATAGAGCCCTTTAAAACAACCACAGCTGCAACAAAGTGCTGTACATAAAATCAAGAACATTTAAACACATAAAAATAAAACAGTTGTTAAAACATTAAGATCAATAAAAACAATAAAACAGTGCAGAACAAAATCAGTCTGTGCTAAAAGCCAGTGAGTAAAAATGTGTTTTTAGAAGAGTTTTAAAACTGGACAGTGAAGGAGCTTGTCTGACGGGAAGAGGGAGATCGTTCCACAGTTTTGGAGCAGCAACAGAAAAAGCTCTGTCCCCTCTGAGCCTCCGTTTGGACCTCGGCACCTCCAGAAGCAGCTGATCAGCTGATCTGAGGCACCGAGCAGGAGAGTATGGGTGAAGCAGCTCAGAGAGGTAGGATGGAGCAAGACCATTTAAACTTTTAAAAACAAATAAAAGAATCTTAAAATGAACTCTAAAATGAACAGGCAGCCAGTGGAGTGAAGCCAGAGTGGGGGTGATGTGCTCCCTCTTATGAACTCCAGTTAGAAGGCGAGCAGCAGCGTTCTGGACCAACTGGAGACGTCTGAGGGAGGACTGGCTGACGCCAAGGTAAAGAGCGTTACAGTAATCCAGCCGAGAGGTGATGAAGGCATGGATTACTGTTTCCAGCTGCTGCTGTGTAAGGATGGACTTTACCTTAGCCAGCTGTCTGAGGTGATAAAAACTGGTCTTGACCACCGCTCCAATCTGGGAATCTAATTTAAAATCACTGTCCATTTTAAAACCCAAGTTAGAAACTGTTTTCTTTACATGTGGTGCCAGAGGGCCAAGATCAACAGGGCAAGGTTCACAAGAGCCACTAGGACCAAACACCATCACTTCTGTTTTCTTTTCATTAAAATTTAAAAAGTTTAAAGACATCCAAGCTTTGATGTCTTCAAGACACAACAGAAGTGGCCTGATTGAGGAGGCATCTTTCTTTTTTAGTGGCATATAGATCTGACTATCATCGGCGTAACAATGAAAAAATATCCCATGCTTTCTGAGGATTGATCCCAATGGAAGTAGGTAAAGGGAGAAAAGCAGGGGACCTAAAATGGAGCCCTGTGGAACCCCAAAACACAGAGGAGCAGTGGAGGATTCAGAACCAGCTATGTTCACAGACATGGTTCTGTCTGCCAGATAGGACCTAAACCAGCTCAGTGCAGTACCACAGATACCCACTTGGTGCTGTAAACGTGATATTAAAACGTTATGGTCCACTGTGTCAAAGGCAGCGGTTAGGTCGAGCAAGACAAGAACCACATGTTCACCAGAATCATTGGCCATAAGAATATCATTAAAAACTCTGACTAGAGCTGATTCTGTGCTGTGGCGAGTTTTGAAGCCAGACTGAAAAACCTCCATTATGTTGTGCTCGTCCAGAAAACATTTCACCTGTGAATACACAATTTTTTCTAAAATTTTTGAAATAAAAGGCAGCTTGGAGATGGGCCTAAAATTAGCCAAGACAGATTGGTCTAGGCTGGGCTTTTTAAGCAGGGGCTGCACCACCGCATGTTTAAAACTTATTGGCACAACACCTGAGGACAGACTGCTATTGATAACAGCAAGGATCACCTGCCTGATGCTGGAAAAAACCTCTTTTAACAGACGAGGGGGGACAAGGTCACGAGGGGAACCTGATGGCTTAATATGGCCAACCACATCCTCTAAAAGGGTCAGAGTCACTGGTTCAAATCTATCGAACACAGCCAGGCAGGGGACCAAGCAGGAGGGGTCAAAAGCAGGGGCTGAAATAAGGGCCCTTGTGGTAACAACCTTATTTATAAAAAACTGCAGGAAGTCATTACAGAGTTCAGTTGAGGCTTCGTGGCAGACAGGTTGTGGGACCTTCAGGACAGAGTCAATAGTTTCAAAAAGGACACGCAGGTTGTTGTGATTGGACGTGATAATGTCTGACAAGTATTGTTTTTTGGCCTCTTTAACAAAAATTTACTCACATTTTAGCTGGCTTCAAACTATGAAATGAATTTCCTTTAGAAAATTCATTCCATAGTTTGATTCCCTGCCTTGCAGAGCAGCCGGCAGGGAATCACATGTGGAGATGTTTCAGCAGTCATAGACATTCATCATGGATCGGAAATCTCTGCAGATTGTATTGGGAAAAACCCGATAGATAATTATGCTGGTATAGGAGGCCGAGGCCAAATACTGATACCGGATCAGCCCCATCCTTAATTAAAACACAATTAGTTCATCTGCATGAGAAATCTGTTAATTAACCAAGTAACTAACTGATTAAATAACAATTCTCTCAGGAATTACATGAATAACATTTCATGGGGTCGGACTGTTTGAAAAAAACAAATTTGATTGGTTGGTTGGTTCTCTCCACATATTGTACAACCACTGAACCAGTATTTTAGAACCAACATCTATAGTCCAAATTATGATCTAAGGTTTAATTAGTTTGTTTTTAAAGTATTCTTGAGAAATTAGGAGCAAATCATAGATTAGGAACTTGTTCAAAAATTGTTACAGAATTTTACAAAATCAAAATTAATTTTCTTTGGGTGTTAAAACACCAGTTGCATCTCATGGCCTATAATAATTATTTTAATATTTTCTGGTAGAAAGTTTACACTCCAGTGTGGACTCTCATGTGTCTGTTTAAATTGGTCTTATGACTAAATCTTTGTCCACAAAGTTCACAAGGAAATGGTTTGTCTCCTGTGTGGACTCTCATGTGTGAGTTTAAATTTGTCTTATGACTAAATCTTTGTCCACAAAGTTCACAAGGAAACGGTTTGTCTCCTGTGTGTACTTTCATGTGTGAGTTTAAACTTTTCGTATGACTAAATCTTTGTCCACAAAGTTCACAAGGAAAAGGTTTGTCTCCTGTGTGTACTTTCATGTGTGAGTTTCAACTTGTCTTTTGGCTAAATCTTTGTCCACAAAGTTCACATGGAAATGGCTTTTCTCCTGTGTGGACTCTCATGTGTGAGTTTAAACTTGTCTTTTGGCTAAATCTTTGTCCACAAAGTTCACATGGAAATGGCTTTTCTCCTGTGTGGACTCTCATGTGTGAGTTTAAACTTCTCTTTTGGCTAAATCTTTGTCCACAAAGTTCACATGGAAATGGCTTTTCTCCTGTGTGGACTCTCATGTGTTTGTTTAAATTTGCCTTCTGACTAAATCTATGTCCACAAAGATCACACGGAAATGGCTTGTCTCCTGTGTGGACTCTCATGTGTGAGTTTAAACTTGTCTTTTGACTAAATCTTTGTCCACAAAGTTCACAAGGAAATAGCTTGTCTCCTGTGTGGACTCTCATGTGTCTGTTTAAAGCATCCTTCCGACTAAATCTCTGTCCACAAAGTTCACATGGAAACGGCTTGTCTCCTGTGTGGACTCTCATGTGTGTGTTTAAATGTGCCTTATGACTAAATCTTTGTCCACAAAGATCACATGGAAATGGCTTGTCTCCTGTGTGGACTCTCATGTGTGCGTTTAACTTGTCTTTTGACTAAATCTTTTTCCACAAAGTTCACAAGGAAATGGCTTGTCTCCTGTGTGGACTCTCATGTGTCTGTTTAAAGCATCCTTCCGACTAAATCTCTGTCCACAAAGTTCACATAGAAACGGCTTGTCTCCTCTGTGGACTCTCGTGTGTGTGTTTAAATGTGTCTTATGACTAAATCGATGTCCACAAAGATCACAAGAAAACGGCTTGTCTCCTGTGTGGACTCTCATGTGTAAGATTAAATGTGATTTGGAAGTAAATCTTTTACCACAGTCATCACAGGTTATTGATTTTGGTCTTGCCTGGACTTTCCTGCATGACTCTACATTTTTCTTCTTTCCAACACATTTCTTATTAAGCAGACATCTTGAAGACTTCACTCCTGAATGACTTGTCATGTGTCTTTGAAGAGTCCGGTTACTGACATACTGCTTACCACACTCAGAGCAGCTCAAAGATTTGTTGATAGTTTTTACCTCTGATTCAGGAGCTCTGCTCTCCTTCCAGTATTTCATACTGTCTTCATGTTCTGATTCAGAGTCTGATGAGTTCTTTAGTAGAGAGTAAGGATTGGTCATTTCACCATCCTCTTCATCATCCTCGTTAACGTCAGTCAGTCTTTGAAGAGCTGGAACTGCCTTTGTGAATTTTTAAATCTGGGTTCCTGGTGAGTTTTTTTTTTAAATATTCCTCACTCTTTAAAGAAACTGTAGTGACCTAAAATCTGATATCGGTCTCCTCCATATTAAGTTGGTGACCCACCAGAGTGGTCTAAGGGTCTTTTCTTCCACTTTATGATAAGAGGCTCTGGGTTCTGCTGGTCAACATCAGGCCTTCAGTCTTGTGGAGCTTCTTCTTCTAATCAGCTCTAAACAGAGGCAGGAACCACTGAAACACATGTACAGTAAAGACAATGTTATACACACACACACACACACACACACACACACACACACACACACACACACACACACACACAATTTTACCCTCACAACCACCATCTTATAGGGGTGTAACGGTACACTACAATCATATTTGGTTTGGTTCAGTTACAAGGAGGGCTTGGTTCGGTTAATTTTTGGTACAAAAAATAAAAGACAAAATAAAGACTTACAAAATGTTTATTTTGAAAATTTGCCAAGTAAATAATAAATTTGTATAAAAATAAACAAAAGTGACCCATTTGGGGGATTTAAATAAACGGCATTCTTTACAATACATAAACTATACTAACAATAATAAAAATCTTAATAAATACAATAACAGTCAGAACCACAACAATAAGCAGCAACAGACTGTTTACAATCTAACTGATCAAGTTTTAAGTTGTTGTCCAAAAATACCAACTTGTCCACATTTTCTGCTAAAAGCACAGATCTAGTTGCAGTGAATATATCCAGCTATGGAGAAAATAATCTCAATAACAACAATAGCAGCAGTGTGGCTGTATTTGTCCTCATTACTCACAACCTCTACTTGGACCTGCTCCCTCAGGTGGGACAGGTCTCTGGAAAAGTTCAGAGTTCAGTCATCACACATTTCTTCGCTGCAGGTGATCTCTGGTGGATTTCCATGAAGAGGAAGAAGTCAGCTGCTATCTCTGTCCCAGACTGGAAATAAAACACAAGGAGGTTAAAAAAGAATGATCAAGATTATAATTTTAAATTAAAAATGTTAATTAGATAATAATAGGTTAGTCAGCTGCTATCTCTGTCCCAGACTGGAAATAAAACACAAGGTTAAAAAAATGAATTAATGATTATAATTTTATATTAAAAAGGTTACAGGTAATTAGATAATAATAATAATAACAATAATAACAATAATAATAATAATAATAATAATAATAATAATAATAATAATAATAATAAAATAACAATACCTCTTCTTGAACAGTTGTTATGAGGTGGTTGAATTAATCAGCTCCAGGGCTTGTTGACAATATCAGTTTGAGAATTTTCATAAAGTGCTGAACTGCTGACGTGTTGACATGATGGATGTCGTAGCAGGGCTCAAGAACTTAAAAGTCAGCGCATCAACAACATTAGACGTAGATCCAGAGCTTTAAAAACTTCTACAGCTTGTGTTATTGCTCTGGACCGATCTGAATTACCTGATTCTCTTGCTTCACATTCATATGATGTTGTTTCAAGAGCGTTAACACATCAGACATGTTGTCTGCTGTAGATCCAATCTCTGTGAAACAATGTCGACTCACAGCTTTGGATTTGTTCACGTCTTTTAACTAGAAAGCCATAATGTTCCCAAACTTGAGACCGCAACGAGATGCTAGACTGCTAAATGTTACGCGTGCTGCAAGATATTAGTGCTGTGCTGAAACACGCTTAGGAATTTTAGTTCTGCAACGCATACTCTCCCGTTGATAAAATTTAATGAGTGAAAAAATAACTGAAATGGTACGCAGATGGACCGAACCGAACGTGCCGTATCGAAATGGTTGTTTGTCTCTTTGTCTGTCTCTCTGATGGACTGGAGACCTGTTCTGGATGTCTTCTGCCTTCACACAAAAGCAGCTGAGATTGGTTCCAGTCCTAAACAAAGGGGGCATAACAGATGACTTAATAACTGAAATTTAAACATAAAACACTATTTCTTTTATGTTAAACTCAATCTGTAACATTTAAAATTCATTGTGTTTTATAAATATTTTATTAACTGTTTTGTAGGAATGAACACATTTGTAACTTTCATTCAAAATATGCCTTTTACTATTAACAAATCTGTAGCATTTTTTAAGAACCTATTAAGAATAAAATCTTCCAATCAAGCCCTGTTTGCACTAACTGTTGTGTTTGTAACATTTCAGATTAACTCTTAACTCTTGCTGATACAAAATATCAGTAATGTAATATAATAAAAAAGTGACATTTTTAAAGGAATCATGTGACATTAGTATTGATCCTCAGATCTGCATTTTTAATAATAATAATACTTTTATTTATAAAGCCCTTTAAAACAACCACAGCTGCCACAAAGTGCTGTACATATAAAACCATTTCAACTAATCAAAGTATCTTTTACTCTTTTAAATAAATTATTTTTCACATATTTCATCATTGCTTCTTTCAAGAGCTCCATATCTGAAATTGCATAATGAAAAACATCTGCCTGCTCAAAGCTGCCTCTGACATTCTTCTGCCTGTTGCGAGCCACCAGGGGGCTAGTTAGCATTGAAGCTAGTGTGTTAGCTGATGAAGTGTTGCTCCACGTTGTGTTTTTTTTTTTTTTAATTCACATTTTCTTTTAAATAAAAAGGAATTTGTTTGGTTAACAAACTCCTTTTTATTTACTCCCCCGAAAAAAAAAAAAAAAGTAAAATGACTTTGTCCCAGGCGGGAAGCGAACCCGCTTCGCCGGGTCAAAATGGCAGTGCTCTATCGCTTTGAGCTATAGAGGCGGACTGGATATTTAGGTGTCCACTTTACCCATATAGAAATCACAGCTCTTAACATTCTAGCTGCACGTAGAAGTTAGAGATTATTAGTTATATTTTAAAACTCTGGCTGCGCGCAACAGTTAGTCAATATTAGTTATTGTTTAATGACATTCAGGTCGCGCGGAAATGGGTGCGCGCTTCGTGTTATTTACGTTGTAACATAAGCTGATTTGTAATCAGTTATTAACAAATATTAAACTCAGAAACACTAATATATATGCTCAGCAAACGTCTCCTCTCTTAAAAACACTATAAGCGCGCACACAAGAACACTCCACCCACGTCAAGTGAACACCCCACCGCTCTCCGGACAGTGCGTAATGAACGAGGGCGGGCCAGGGCTGGCTCTGGGCCAACCAGAGACGAGCCAAACTGGGGAGGGCTGGTCAATGCGAAAACGGCTAGAGTCAGAGAGTCAGAGTCAGAGAGTCTTTATTGTCATTTGCACCGCATGTGGTACATGTGATGAAATGAGATTATGTACACAGGGTCCCAGTTACATTCAACAACAAAATGTAAGAGAAAAACAGTAATAACATCTAGGATTGACTAAGAAAAACATCAACTAGAAATACACCAAGCACTAATGCAATAGAAAAACAAAATCATTACAGACAGCCGCACGAACATGAGTCTATATGAGCAAATGGTCACAGATGAACACAGCAACAAGAAAACAGATCAGCATCAGCATGATGTGATATTTTGCAGTGATTATTCTTATTATTTATTTATTCATGAGTCTAACAGCCTCACGGTAGAAGCTGTTCCTCAGTCTATAGTAGTATAGAATGCGTAGCGGGAATATGAATGGAATGTGTCGTTATTGTATGTATTTGAGTGAGTGAGGGTGAGGATGAGGGCCGTCTGCGCCGCTGTGGTCGTGGAAACGGCGTCGCGACGCATGGAGGAATGTTTTTTATGTGATATAAATGTATTAAATTCCCCGAGCGAGCAGAAAGTCATTTGTTTTTGTTGTGTGATTTCAAACAGTTCTTCTTCTACTGTAGAGTTCTTCTTCTACACCTTTCTTGCAACATATGCACAGGTTTTAGAGGGTACTGCCACCTGCCGGTCCATAAAAGAACAGCACTTTGCCATGCGCAGCCAGCGACACTATAAACGCATCAAGCCGCACGGCTCAGTGCGCACGCAGTGCGCGCGCTCCAGCTTGCGGACCAAAGCGCGACTATAACCAAGCCCTTAGTTTTCTCTGCGTCGCGTCATTTGTAAAATAGACTATGAAAACATCGTCTCTGTTCACTTCCTCCTCCCTCGCTCTGTTCAAGCCACACACGCAGCGCGTTGCAGACTTTTTTTTTTTACTTTATTCAGTCAGCCAGCTTTGACAAAGCTCTAACGGTGAACAAAACAACTCCGTGAAAGAAGCATCGCATGTTGTTGCAGCCCTAGCTGCAACACGCTGCATGTTTGTCACGCGGCTCACGTGGGAAGCTTTTTTTTTTTTTTGCGCTTGAGGCAGGATTACAACGGCGCACGAAATTAAGACCTCTTCCAAAAATATTTAATACTTCAACACAATAATTCAGCAAATTTAAGACTTTTTTAAGGCCTAAAATCGAGATTTTGCAATTTTAGACTTTTTTTGACTTTTAAAGACCCCGCGGAAACCCTGGGTAGGTCAATTGACAACATGATTGGGTATAAAAAGAGCTTCTCAGAGTGTCAGTGTCTCTCAGAAGCCAAGATGGTAAGAGGATCACCAATTCCAAGAGAGGGAGAAAAATAATAACTACCACATTTTTCAAACAAATAGCGTCTGTAGTCAAGGTCTGTTTTTATCAATTATGTCTTTTATACAACGTTAAGCCTTTTTTAAATCGTTTTGATTTGGAAAAGGCCATTAATGCTTTTATCACCTTAAGGCTCGACTACTGCAATTCCCCATATGTAGGAGTCTCCCAATCCTCCATTAGACGCCTTCAATTGGTCCTAAATGCTGCAGCTCGACTTTTAACCAACACCTCCAGATGTGAGCACATTACCCCTGTTTTATTTTCTCTCCACTGGCTTCCAATTGATTTTAGAATTAAACTAAAATGTTATTATTCACTTTTAAAGCTCTCAATGGTCTTATCCCACTATATTTGACTGATCTTGTAGCTGTCCGTGAATATAGGAGAACAATGAGATCATCTAATACATTTCTCCTGTCTGTTCCAAAGACCAACTACAAACGTTGGGGTGACAGGGCCTTTTCTGTTGTTGCACCCAAACTCTGGAATAAGCTACCTCAGGACTTGCGCTCCATCACTGATATGGAGTTTTTTTTTTTAATCTAATCTTAAAACAAGAAAGTTCATGCTCATCTTAAAACATTTTTATTCAGGCAGGCTTTTAATACCTAGTATTTCTTTGTCATACTTATTATGTCTTAATTGTTAGTAATTTTAACTGGCTGTTTTTTTATTTTATTGTTTGTTTTTTATTTCTGTATTCTTCAGCACTTTGTGCACCTTCTGGCTGCTGAAAAGGGCTCTATAAATAAAGTTTGATTGATTGATTGATTGATTGATTGACTGTATTATTCTCTATAACTCCAGCAGGTGGACTTTTCAAATCTTGGGGTAAAATCTTACCACGCACAATGCAGACATGCTAGCTTAGATGCTACACACTCCGTTTCTCATACGATCCCCCGCACCGGTCAACAGCTGAAGTCACTATCATAGTTGTAAGCTATTACACGACACAGAGGTGTTTCTCTCCTCCTCCCTGTCGACAAAAACTTCAAAGGAGATGAGCGCCTGCTGAGCCAAGTGATCGAGGAGGAACACTGTTTCTTAAAGTCAAGTCAACTTTATTTGTAGAGCACATTTAAAACAGAAACTGTTATCAAAGTTATCAGCAGGTCCCCGGTTCAAATCCCGGTCCGGGGGCCTTTCTGGGTGGAGTTTGCATGTTCTCTCCGTGCATGCGTGGGTTTTCTCTGAGTGCTCTGGTTTCCTCCCACAGTCCAAAAACATGCATGTTAGGCTGACTGGTAACTCTAAATTGACCCTGGGTGTGAGTGAGACAGGTCCCTCTTGTAAATGAGTCCCCGTGACTCAACGAGGCTAGCCTGTATAAATAAAGGTTGAATGAATGAATGAAACAACAACAATGGGATAACACTAAAGAGAAATGATGTCATCCAACATGCCACTGACGCCCCCCCCCACACACACACACACACACACACACACCCGAAAACAAAAACTCTTCGTATCTACACAACTCACGTAAATTACATATTTTAGTTTGAAATTGCCGAATTCGGTGAAAAGCGACTAGTTTGCAGGTTTGGACTAAACTGAAACTAAAGCAAGGGTTAAATTAATTATTTTATTTCAACAGTTTAATTTTGTGTTCTAATTTTCATGTGTTTAATACAAAAGCTAAAAAACATATTTCTTGTGTGAATCTCATCTCTTCATTCAGCAGTACACTGTAAAAAATAATTTACAGGTCACATCACAAGTGGAGAGACAAACACCCCCATCAGTGCATCATTAGCCTGGTTAAAACCAGACCCTTGTCCTTCACTTCGCTTTGTACTAGGGTCTGGGATTTCTCTCATAGACAACGATTTCTCCGGTCGATTTTTGACCGGACCAATCAGAGAACAGAAGGCGGAGTTTTGTTAGTTTAGCCTGGCGAGGTCCAGGCTATTCAGATAAATAGCTCAGAAACCACTCGGTGGATATTTTTTCTGCTACCAGTGTGTAATTATATGGCTCTAATTTACTGACTGTTGGCCTAGATGAAACATTTGAGATAAAATTCGATTTTTTATCATTTATTTTCGTAGCGCACCCGAGGCTGTTTGGAAAATGTCAAACCGAAACTATTTAAATCCAGCAGATTTGACCATTTCGTGAATTGATTTAGGAACTGTTAAGCTCAGGAACACTTCTGATATAACGTCAGCTAAGAAATATATTTTTTCTCAGCAAAGAAATAATAGTTTTTTTACCTTGTTTTCATGAAAATTCCTTCGTGGCGGCAGCCATTTTGACTGACGAAAAACTCCGCCTTCTGTTCTCTGATTGGTCCGGTAATCTGCCTTCTGTTCTCTGATTGGTCTGGTCAAAAATCGACCGGAGAAATCCTTCTCTATGGGAGAAGTCCCAGACCCTAGTACGAAGCGAAGTGAAGGACAAGGGTCTGGTTTTAACCAGGCTAGTGCATCATAGCATCCAGCTAAAAAACTGATTTGACACTTTCAGGCCTTGTACACACGTAGCCTGGTGTTTGAAAAACGAATATCTGCAAGAGAAAAAAATCTGTACATACATGTTCGGATATTTAAAATGTTTGTCTACATGTCCCCGTTTATTTTCACCGCAGAGCGTTGTAAAGAATATGCCGAACCCATAGGTGGCAGTGTAGTGCAGTCACAAAGCAACCCACAACTTCCTGTTATTATTATTTTTTTCTTTGTTCGTTTGTGTGGACAGACCGCGAGGTTGAACTACTATTAAATACCGTGTTGGAGTACAAAGTTAATTAAGCGCAGGAAAATGTCGACTGGGAATCATGTCAGAGCAGGTATGTTGACATTTTAGCGCTTTTTTTCTCCGAGCATTATGTGACGTCAGCGCCGCTCCAGCTGGAGCAGAAACCTCCGGTTCTGAAAGTCCACACGCAGACTCGAAAGCGGAGAATTCTCAAATCTCCACTTTGGTCAGATTTTTTTTATTATTTTTTTATAGTTACATCAACCGGGGTTCACGTGTGGATGAAAGGCCAAACCGCACGATAAACTATTCGGTTTTACTGATATCCGGCTACGTGTGTACAGGGCCTCAGTCTGCAAGACTTCTCCCTCCTAGTTGGGGATGCCCAAAGTCCACAGCAAACTTCACTTTTTCTTCAAAATACCCCCCACCCCCCTTCGAATTTCCTGTTCCTCACCATGTCTCCACAAAGCAGATCACACTAGTGAAATGGCTCGCCTGTCTTTTTCCACTGTCATTATCATTGTTGCAGAAATCATCTTCAGATCTCCCCCTCCCTCCACACAGCCCCAGTTGTCCACCATCAGCATCTCTTCACACAATTTTTCATCCGATCACGCTCATTCACTGATATTCAGTCTCACAATAAATTAATTACTTCAATGTCATTACACTTTGTATCCAAGGAGCCACAGTCCTCATCATTCTTGTAAAACTCCCCAGCCTGCACACACTCTCACCCTCTGTCCACAGAATTATAATTCACGTAGGCTGCATGGATGCATCCTGTCATCACTGCAAAACCACCAGAACTGAGTTGAACAAACTTCTGGAATTTCTCAACACCTGTGGCAAATAAGAGTTTATAATCTGTAGGGCAAAACTTATGTTCTGGCAAATTAATTTTTTTTCTGAGGAATTACACAAGTGTTTATGACATTCTGTGTATGTATATATGCATCACAGTAAAACCACTTAAAATATTATTTTGAATGAAATTTGTTGATGACATCATGAGTTTTTGTTTGTTTTTAGAGCATTTTAATAAGTGTACAGTATTGAAGTGACTTTTCTGATGATATGTCAAGAAATAAACTATGGGGCGGCCATGGCGTAATGGTTATGGTAGTCGTCCCCCGATCGGAAGGTTGGAGGTTCGAATCCCAGTTCCCCACACCATGTGTTGTTGTGTCCCTGGGCAAGACACTTAACCCCGAGTTGCTCCCAGTAGCACTGGAAGGCGCCTTGCATGGCAGTCGCCGCTACCGGTGTATGAATGTGTGTATGAATGGGTGGATGGCTGGTATTGTAAAGCGCTTTGGGGCTCCTCACACGGGGCTAGAAAGTGCTATATAAATAAGCTCCATTTACCATTTACCATGTTCTATTTCTGAATTCCTGGATATGGTGTGGTGTAGCGGAGTGTATTTTCTAGTTGAACTTGAACGCATCGTGATGCTGTAACAAGCTGTGAAGAAGAGCAAGATTTTAAAAAATCTGAATCGTGGACAGCTTGACTGCAGGATCCAAACAGTTCCTAACACAGCTTAGCTCCACACTTCACTTTAGACTGCAGTAAATAAATACATACCTGTGTAACCTTGATGTTTGGTTTGATACCAGTGAACTGATGAATCGCTCACCCAGGAACTCTTCTCAGCTTCACAACATTTATTAACATGAACTTCATCTGTAACAGAAAAAAACACATGTGGTTGGTGGTGGTCTGACATGTAGCTCCTGCCCCAATTCTGAGAACGTCAGGCAGTAAAAAATGCTGTCAAGCCAGTCTCCACTTCCAAAATGATGGTTTTGTTGTGCACACAAACTATGAATTATGGTAACCTTTGTGAGTTTTCAAAATAAAAGCTGTTAATGACATCATACTTGCTGTTGTTACAAAATTATTTGTGGATGAATTATTTATATTATTATTTATTATATCATATGAGAACCGTTACCATCAGAGAAAAGGTACAAATCAATCAAGACAAGAACAAAACTATTTAAAAATAGTTTTTATCTGTCCACTGTTACTGAACTTAACAAAATCTGTAATAAAAACTGAATAAGGGACAACTGGTGTAATATCAATCTGCTTGTGTTGCACATTCGGAGTGTTTCAAACCTGTTATTAACTTTAATACAGTTTACTGTATATTTTTATATTGTTTTATATTTTACTGTTTTTACTTTTGTTCTGGGAAGCAAACCCAGATTTCACTGTATTCATGTGCAATGATAATAAAGGTCTCTTCTATTCTATTTTGCAGCAGGTTTTGAATTGTCTTCTGCTGAACTTGATCCAGAAACACACACACAGTCACGAGACTAGATTATCCAAGCACGTGACAACGAGACGTAGCTGCTAACAGCTACACATGCTAACAGCTACACATGCTAACAGCTACACATGCTAACAGCTACAGATGCTAACAGCTACACACGCTAACAGCTACACACGTTAACAGCTACACATGCTAACAGCTACACACGCTAATAGCTACACATGCTAACAGCTACAGATGCTAACAGCTACAGATGCTAACAGAGTGAACTAACTTCCTCTCCACAGACAAGAAACTGCAGTGTTACAAGACTCTGGCAGCAGCAACTTGGAACTAAATCACAGAATAAAGTATTTGACTCACAAGAAGTCTTTTTTCATTAGTAATTGAAATAAATCACGGAACTAAATCCAGACGCAGCTTCTCAACATGAAGGAAAACAAAAAGGCCGAGCTGGTGACGTCACCTCAGTGTTGCCAGATCTCGAGATAGAAACAAACAAGTGTACCACCAGAGGTGCCCAAACTTTTTCCATGAAAGAGCCAAATTTAAAATCTGTCAGAGGGCTGAGGGCCAAATGCAATAATATAATACATGAAATGCAAATAATTATTTAAGTAAAGTACATTTATTTATTATACAGTTATTTAAGCTTCTATTCTGTATAAAGAACATCACAGAACAGGAACTCTTCTCAGCTTGGTGGTGGTGGGGGGTGGAGTCCTCCCCCAGAGAATTTTGAATAAAGTAGATGCCATTTCCTGCATTTTGGTACAAAGGTTTTTTTTTTTTTTTTACAGTAGATTAACATGAAACAAAATATGTAAAGTCATTATTGAAATCACTAACTGCAAAGCTGTAGCTCTGCAGGTAAGGGGTGTTCACTTCAGGACAAATTGAGGTTGCTGATTGGTCAGGTGCTGACGTGCCACCGGTGGTGTTAACGTGTGTTATTGTCTCTCTTTATCCATCCATTATCTAGAACAGTGGTTCTCAAACTGGGGTCCCCGCCCCCTCGGTGTCCGCGAGCAAAAATGGATTGTGGCTATCCGAAGGGGAAACGTCGCTATTGATTTATATAGATGTATATGTGTATAGAGTAATTATTGGTGTGTATGTAGATGTTTTATTAATTGTTTTACTCATTTATGTTCGAGTCATTCCCACTAACCGGAAGTGCGCCGTCCAGGTAATGTATGCGGAAGTGCTGGAACGGGAGTCCATGGCATATAGTCTATGGCTGTGTCTCAATTCAGGGGCTACGTCCTCATGAGTGCGCATTTGTCGGCCGCATACGTAGGGTTGGGCATCGAGAATCGAGAATCACTCGGAACCGGGACTAACAGTCCGGTTTTCCCGGGACTCGTTCAAAATATTAATTTGCGATTCCTATTTTCGATGCTAGTGTAGCAATATAGGAACAGGGTCAGTTTAATGACTTACCTATATTTTAGATGTATAAATTGGCAGGGTTTAGTCTGACACAAAAATACATCATTAATTAAACGAGTTCTCTCTTTTTCAGCTTAATATCAAATAATTCTATACTTTGAGCAGATGTAATTCACCGGAAACGTCAAACTTATGTTGGAACAGCAGGACTGGTCCATTTATTTAACATAATCAATAAATTACATCATACATTATGTACATGATTGGTTGATCATTTTTCCTATAATTAACTTCAGCATAGATGAAACACACGTCCGTAATTTCATAGGAACAACAGAACAAGTTATGGGTGTTAATAACTTATATCTCTGCTGGCACAATAACTTAAAGTTTAGTTACTTAAAGTAAGAAAGTTTCAGTGAAGAGAAAATGGAGGAGGAAGAGAATGAAGGATGAGGAGAGGCATTATCTTGACGTGTTTTAACCAGTAACATGGCAGCTCTCCGGCCGAACTCGACTACACGTTGGTACACTTGGCAAATCATTTGACGACTTGTTACCTCATGAAGACGTCAGTCCCCAGTTGGTCCAACTGGCCAGTTCGTTTACCGTTTTCAGCATCTCCAGACGTGCGCCTTGACTCGAACCGAAAGTAGCGGCAGCTCCTGGTGTTGTTTTCAAGATAAGACATTCCTTAAAAGAATGTCAATAAAGTGAAGCTTTTCACGGCTTGAAATAGATTTATAACAGGCATGTTATAAATCTTTTAACTGAATGACGTGTCCTTAGCGTGTGACTAGATGATCATTCAGCTCTTTGAGGACCTTCATGGCTTGAAGTCCTCAGCAAACTCTGTCAGTTCCAGCAAAAGCTTAGAACTTTTTAGAGCAAGGGTCTGAGATCAGTGACTCGTTCTTTCCCCATTGGTCCAAACGAACCAGTGGAATGAAGGTCACTCGGATATCAGTTTTTAGAACAGAGAAGAAGTTGTTTAGAATGAAGAGAGAGAAACAGATTGACTGGAGCCAGCTTCATAAAACAACTGATTAAAACTGTGTTCTAACTTCTAACAAACTGAGGAGTCCAGTCTGACATATTAATTCACTTTCACCATTTGATTCATCATATGAAGACGTGACCATCATTTTGAAATAACATTGGATTTCCAACTTGAATTAAACAGTTTGAATTAACCAGTCTTTGACTATCAAACATGCTTATACAAGTAACACAAGTTATTCATTGATGACATTTGAATTAACACAAATTAAAAGAAGTCTCTGGATCTTCACTGGATCCTCTCCTCATCTTCCAACTTGTCATCTCCATCTTCACTCACTGCCCTCTCTGCCTGCCTGGAGGCAATTAGGGCATGGATGAATCAGAACTTTCTCCAAGACTGAGGCCATACTGATTGGCACCCCTCACCAGGTACAAACATCTCCTATAACAAGACTTTCCTTTTCTGGACAAGACATCACCCTCTCCACCTCTGTTACTAATCTTGGAATAAAAATGGACTCCAATCTTACATTTGAAAATCACATTAAGTTCCTCTGCCTACGGGCGTGCTTGGGGCCCTCACTATCTGGGGCTGGGCGCTTGGGCGTTTGTCAGCTCGGCCTGGTGGCTGCCTGGTGGGGCTCGGGTCCTCTGGTCCTGTCGGGTCTGGACCTGAGGGATGGGCGTCCCCGGTGCCCGAGCCTCGGTGACCGGCCCTGGGGCTACGTCGGTGCAGCGGGCTCCGGCGGGGGCCTGTGTATTGTCGCTGTTGACCCCGGGGGGTCATTGTGTGTGGTCCCTGGTGGGGTTCGTCCGGTTCTTCCACTTGGTCGGATCTGGGGAGTGGACGAGTGGCTCGTCCTGTTCGGGTGGTCCTGGGGACTCTGGGCTCGGGGTCCTTCCTGGGGTCTTGGGCTTTGATCGCCCCTTCGTCTGTCTCGGGCTTTGGGGGGACGGGTCTCTGATGCTTCACAGTCGCTACTAAATGTTCTATTGGAGGAACCTTATTCACTTATGCATGCTCACAACCACACACAAATGGATGCAGGGATGTATAGTAGATGTATGTAGATGGGTATATAAATGAATATAAGTATATATGTATGTATATTGTATATATATTTGTAGGTATGGGTATGTGTATTTATAGAAATCTTTTGCAAGGTCATGAATATTATCAGTCTTTATGCTTGTATGTTTCGTTGTTGTGTTCTGTCATGTGCTTTGCAGGATTGTGGACGGAGGTTTGGTGTGTTTGCCTTGTGCTCTTTCTGTGGACAATTGTTGTTTTGTTGTCTCACTTTCTCTTTTCTTTCTTTCTCTCTATTAAAAAAAATACATATTGGAGTGAGAGGATGGCTATAAGGTGTGAAGGGAGGCCATCTATAAAAGGAAAAAAAAAAAAAAAATCACATTAAGCATCTGTTTAAAACTTGCTTCTTCCATCTTCGAAACATCTCCAGACTTCGCCCATCTCTAACTTTTTCCGATGCCGAGAAGCTCGTCCATGCTTTTGTAATTTCATAGGAACAACAGAACAAGTTATGGGTGTTAATAACTTATATCTCTGCTGGCACAATAACTTAAAGTTTAGTTACTTAAAGTAAGAAAGTTTCAGTGAAGAGAAAATGGAGGAGGAAGAGAATGAAGGATGAGGAGAGGCATTATCTTGACGTGTTTTAACCAGTAACATGGCAGCTCTCCGGCCGAACTCGACTACACGTTGGTACACTTGGCAAATCATTTGACGACTTGTTACCTCATGAAGACGTCAGTCCCCAGTTGGTCCAACTGGCCAGTTCGTTTACCGTTTTCAGCATCTCCAGACGTGCGCCTTGACTCGAACCGAAAGTAGCGGCAGCTCCTGGTGTTGTTTTCAAGATAAGACATTCCTTAAAAGAATGTCAATAAAGTGAAGCTTTTCACGGCTTGAAATAGATTTATAACAGGCATGTTATAAATCTTTTAACTGAATGACGTGTCCTTAGCGTGTGACTAGATGATCATTCAGCTCTTTGAGGACCTTCATGGCTTGAAGTCCTCAGCAAACTCTGTCAGTTCCAGCAAAAGCTTAGAACTTTTTAGAGCAAGGGTCTGAGATCAGTGACTCGTTCTTTCCCCATTGGTCCAAACGAACCAGTGGAATGAAGGTCACTCGGATATCAGTTTTTAGAACAGAGAAGAAGTTGTTTAGAATGAAGAGAGAGAAACAGATTGACTGGAGCCAGCTTCATAAAACAACTGATTAAAACTGTGTTCTAACTTCTAACAAACTGAGGAGTCCAGTCTGACATATTAATTCACTTTCACCATTTGATTCATCATATGAAGACGTGACCATCATTTTGAAATAACATTGGATTTCCAACTTGAATTAAACAGTTTGAATTAACCAGTCTTTGACTATCAAACATGCTTATACAAGTAACACAAGTTATTCATTGATGACATTTGAATTAACACAAATTAAAAGAAGTCTCTGGATGACTTAATTTATGATGTTTGATTCAAATTAAAAGTAATAAAAGTATTATTGTCCCTTCAGGAATAACTCCCAAAAAGTTCATTACTGAGAGCGATCAGAGACGTGCTTCAAAACTCAAGGTTGTATCACTACAGTCCCCCCTTTTGGAACTCATCGCCTGTCCACGGGGATGAGGTCCAACACGAAAGGATACCACCAAATGTCTCTGATCTTGATGTAATCCAGCAAGTGGGAAAAATCAAAAATTATAATTCCATAATGTTTTTGGAAATTCCACACTGTTCGCAGGTAATCCCATTGCGGTATGCTTATAATCCTTTGGAAAACTGAGTCTGTAAACCCTTGGAAAACTGAGTCTGTAATCCCTTGGAAAACAAAGTCTTATAATCCACAGCGGTAATTCCATAACGATTAGAATTGTTGATTTCATCATCAACAATGGTTTTAATCAGCATGTAGAGGGGATCCCTCGATTGACGCAGAGGAGGCGACCCTTGGATGAAGGTTGAAGACCAACGTTGGAGTAGCAGGTCCCCACATCGAAGGTTGTAGGCTGGTTGGTTTCCAGTCCGTGCCACTCTGGTTCTATGTGTCATGCAATTATGTGGTTTTAGGTGGGCTTATGATTGGGATTTTACATTAAGCCTTACCTATATGCACCTGGTATGTAAGCTATCATGGTTTAGATCAGCTACAATTACCGATTAAGGGGTGGATCAATGCTGTAAAAATTATATATAGGGATCTATACCTATAGAAGGTTCAGGAGGGCTTCTGTAACGAAGGCCTCTTCTTCCAAACTATTCCTCCATTCATAATTTAGTTTAAGTTAACTAAAATAGAAAAGAAAATATAGGTAGGTCTACATGTCTGTTGTCCTTTTAGACGAACGACGCAAGATTTGGTATTCCCTATAAATTTTGAAGTCTATGGCGAGACTCATCAAAATGAATAGATGATCTAGAATAGAATCGATCGAATCGGTTCGATTTAGAAATTGTGAGGCCAGTGTAGTTTATGGTACCTAAAGTAGCTTTAAGCTACATTGACTCTTCATTGACTGAGGTTTAACAAATGAAAACTGCATGTTGGCATAGCTAAATCCATTTAAGTCTTTAACTATCATTAAGAAAACCTCTTTTGGCTGGGAGTGTTCAGAAACAATACCAAACTTCAATAACAACAAAAGTAGCAATTAAGCTACCAGAAAACAACGTCTCACCTGCTTCAACTCACTCTGTCGTCAGATTCCAACGTGTCACACACAAGAAAAACAGGTCTTAGCTTTATAACCGATGTCAATTAAATCCTGCAGATTTAAGCGGTTGTTAAGGTTAGTTTTTGTTGTGGGTTTCTAAACTTAGCGTTTCTAAGTTCTAGTTGGAGCCGTTTCTTTTTGCGACAAATATAGTTTAAACTGTTTAGATTATTTACTATTTTGTGCTTGGACGACCTTAATTTCCCATGAAGTCTGTGAGTTTGCGAGATCTTTGTCGTTTGTGGGGTTATTGAAATCTTTGTCATTGTCTTGGGCATGACCTAACATCACCCCCTGTGGTCATGGGGGACCACGCACACAGGTGAGGACGTCCGTCCATGGGCACGAGTTAGGATGCCTTTGTTTAGTCTAAGCTGTTCGCGTAGCTTATCGAGAACCGTACACAGGAATCTTATAGGTTTCGGCCAACGTTGTTTCTTACGTTTACCTCTTTCTGTGTAATTCAGGTGTGTCACAACTGTCGGCGCAGTCGCAGGTGTGTCTGAGTGTTCAGACTGCGATGGGTCACTGTCATTGTGGTGTGTGTCTTCCCACTTCATGACTGAAGAGGGGCTCTTTGAGTCTGTAGAAACTGTGTCATTTCTGATTAGTTCTAGACCCAAATGCTCTTGAACCAAGGTTTCGTCGAAAGCTTGGCTGATTGCCGATTTATCTGTCCCAGAGGACAGTACAGCGTCTTTGGTGTGGGATCCGTGGATCTCCACACCTTCTTCTACCTGTGGTAGGTAGTGTTCAGTGAGTGACAGTCTGTGTCTCCTGTGGTGTCCCTCAGGGGTCGGTTCTGGGGCCCCTGCTGTTTTCTCTTTACATGCTGCCTTTAGGTCAAATTATTAATCAGTTCAACATTTCTTTTCACTGTTATGCCGATGATACACAGCTTTACATCAGGACTGGAGCATCCTCATCTTCCAACTTGTCATCTCCATCTTCACTCACTGCCCTCTCTGCCTGCCTGGAGGCAATTAGGGCATGGATGAATCAGAACTTTCTCCAAGACTGAGGCCATACTGATTGGCACCCCTCACCAGGTACAAACATCTCCTATAACAAGACTTTCCTTTTCTGGACAAGACATCACCCTCTCCACCTCTGTTACTAATCTTGGAATAAAAATGGACTCCAATCTTACATTTGAAAATCACATTAAGTTCCTCTGCCTACGGGCGTGCTTGGGGCCCTCACTATCTGGGGCTGGGCGCTTGGGCGTTTGTCAGCTCGGCCTGGTGGCTGCCTGGTGGGGCTCGGGTCCTCTGGTCCTGTCGGGTCTGGACCTGAGGGATGGGCGTCCCCGGTGCCCGAGCCTCGGTGACCGGCCCTGGGGCTACGTCGGTGCAGCGGGCTCCGGCGGGGGCCTGTGTATTGTCGCTGTTGACCCCGGGGGGTCATTGTGTGTGGTCCCTGGTGGGGTTCGTCCGGTTCTTCCACTGGTCGGATCTGGGGAGTGGACGAGTGGCTCGTCCTGTTCGGGTGGTCCTGGGGACTCTGGGCTCGGGGTCCTTCCTGGGGTCTTGGGCTTTGATCGCCCCTTCGTCTGTCTCGGGCTTTGGGGGGACGGGTCTCTGATGCTTCACAGTCGCTACTAAATGTTCTATTGGAGGAACCTTATTCACTTATGCATGCTCACAACCACACACAAATGGATGCAGGGATGTATAGTAGATGTATGTAGATGGGTATATAAATGAATATAAGTATATATGTATGTATATTGTATATATATTTGTAGGTATGGGTATGTGTATTTATAGAAATCTTTTGCAAGGTCATGAATATTATCAGTCTTTATGCTTGTATGTTTCGTTGTTGTGTTCTGTCATGTGCTTTGCAGGATTGTGGACGGAGGTTTGGTGTGTTTGCCTTGTGCTCTTTCTGTGGACAATTGTTGTTTTGTTGTCTCACTTTCTCTTTTCTTTCTTTCTCTCTATTAAAAAAAATACATATTGGAGTGAGAGGATGGCTATAAGGTGTGAAGGGAGGCCATCTATAAAAGGAAAAAAAAAAAAAAAATCACATTAAGCATCTGTTTAAAACTTGCTTCTTCCATCTTCGAAACATCTCCAGACTTCGCCCATCTCTAACTTTTTCCGATGCCGAGAAGCTCGTCCATGCTTTTGTCTCCTCCAGGCTCGACTACTGCAACTCCCTGTTTATTGGAATCCCTGGCAAAAACCTTCAGAAACTTCAATATATTCAAAACAGTGCAGCAAGGATCTTGTTGAGAGTTCGGAAATTTGAACATATTACGCCCATTCTCCATAACCTTCATTGGCTTCCTGTCGCCTACAGAATTCAGTACAAAACTGCTCTCATTACACATCAGTGCTTACACGGAACTTCACCGGATTATCTGAAGGATATTCTTATTCCATACTCATCCACCCGTTCGCTGCGGTCACAGAACAGTAATCTCCTTCACATTCCGAGAACCAAATTAAGGACCATGGGAGACCGGGCTTTCAGTGTGGCTGCCCCCCGCCTGTGGAACTCTCTTCCTGACTGTCTGAGAGCCCCACAATCTGTGGTTGACTTTAAGAGCGGCTTGAAGACCTTTCTTTTCAACCGAGCATACTCTACCTCCTCATGATTCTACTTTTGATCTTAGCTGATACTGTTATTGATTTTAATTGTTTTATTATTTGTTTTATTGACATTTAATTCTGTTGCACCTTGTAGCACTTTGAGATTTTCATTAATGAAAAGTGCGTTATAAATTGAATTCATTATTATTATTATTATAGTGCTGAATGTTCCAGCTCGCAGAGGAGGTTCTCAAGTTGGGCCAGGGTTGGGTCCAACTGTTAGGTCTCTTCTGCCTCATCTCTACTTGAAGGTTCACTTACCGGGCTTGTGCTCTCGGTTGGGGAGTCATCTGTGCCTTCTGTGGTACCATCGGTTAGACAGACAGTGTCATGACCTTCAGGATCTTGTTGACTGTCAGCATTTTGTTCGCTGTCAGCTTCTTTGGCAATGTTGTTGTTATTGTCCTCATTGTTATTATTGTTGAAAGCTGTGTGCTCTGAGTTTTTGTGAAAGACGATGCTGCACATCGCTCCCCCAGGTTGGACAATGATGTTTGTGTTATTATCAATGATAATGCCACTCATTGTATCAGGTTGGTCAACCACTGTAACATTCAAATCTACTAACAAACTACTCACTTCCTCTATCTCTTCCGAGCGCAGAGGTGTTGTGCCTTTTTTCTGGAGCATTTGTGATTCCTTGCATGTCTCAAACTGTTGCATTCGAGGTGCAGGAGGAGGAGCAGGTCCTTGGCTCTGAACAAACCTCTTTGGGTTTTCCGTAAAGTGGACATCTCCCTTTTGTGGTATTGTGCTCGTCTCAGATTTTTCTATCTGAGTAGCTACAGCAGCAGAGCGCCGTTTAAACCACTTTGAGTCACTGTTCCAGTTGGCACCAACATTTCATTGTTTGTTGGTTTGAAAATCTTGTTTATCCTCGCTTTCCGTAGAAGAGGGAACCTCTTCTATTTTTAGCGACTGGGGTTTGACCATTTGACCTGGGCACACCTCTAAGGGTGTTTTGCTTTGCATGTGAGCTTCAAAAACATTTATAGCGCACTCTTTTATTTCATCGATGGTGTTTTTGTAATAACACGTGAGGTGTAGAACTTTTCTCAGCGTGGGGTGGAGATTGAAGCTGAAAAGAAGTTTGAAATTTTCATCTTCCTGCATGTCTGGTTCATTTCGGTCACCAAAATATGCTTTTTTAATTCTATCACCGAACAGTAATGGGTGTTCATCTTTCTCTTGCAAGATGTGCTTTGCAGCTAGGCATCCACCATGCTTAGCGGGAGTTTCTTCCAACTCACCTGGGGACACCTGTAAGGGTGTCTCGCTTTGCAGGTGAGCTTCAAAAACATTCACAGCGCACTGTTTAATTTCTTCCATGGTTTGCTTTTTATACAAACCCATGGTGCACAGCTCAGATCTTATCTCAGGGAGGAGATTTTTGCTGAAAGCAACCCTGAAAAATACCTGTTCTTCCAGGCCCGGATCCTTTATGTCACCTTGATACGCCTGGAGAATCTTGTCAAAATACATCAAAGGATGTTCACCTTTTTTCTGCAAGACATTAAGAGCAGCTGAGTAGTCACCACGCTTTGAGACAGATTCTCTCTCTGTGCGAGGTGCAGGGGGAGCAGGTCTTTGGCTTGGAGGTTCCAGTTGGAGCCTTTCGTTGTATGAGTCAACAAGATGCTCATACTTCCTAAGCCTTGGACGCGCAGATGGTTTGTATTTTAATGTGTGCAAATAAATCTTCACTAATAATGTAGCACTGAGTCAATCAAACTAACCAGCTATGTGGTTCAAGTGTTTCACTGTGTAATAAGTATTTCTATTCATAGGTACCTTCTTCCGAGGTTTTACCCTTAATGAACTTGAAAAAGTTAAAAGCACTCTTGCAGTGTCAACCTTAAATATAACTTTTTTTTTAACAACAGTTACTAACTAACCCACGCATGATTTCCGTTTTACTTACTCAAACGCTTTTTAAAAGATTTGAAATTGTAAATGCAATATTCACACTAAAATGTTCCCAGGAAGCTGTTCCATCATGCCTTAAAAGAATGTTTTTCAGTTTCAGTGAAACTGTTTTACTGTATTTGACAGTTATCAAAAGTGAAAATGGATTTCCTGTCTGTGATTTTAAATATTCTTTATTTAAAATAAATTGGAGTTTTTGCATACTCAGCATAACATTACAGATGTTATTCCAAATAAAAATAATTGATTTTTATCAAATTGTTGTCCTTTGACAACTTCAAATTTGTTCTGCTATCTTTGTGTTGATTTTTTGTGAAAATCAAGTCAGCAGATGCTTTTTGTTGGTTATTTTAAATTTTTTTATTTAAAATAAACTGGAGCGCACAGAATAACTTTAAAAGATGTTGTTTTAAATTAAATGCAGAGTTTTTTGCATCTATTCTGTGTAAAAGTTTCCTGTTCTTTCTTTTAAACCAGCAGATTGCAGGTTTCAAAGCATAAATTTACCATAATGTGACTGTAATTACTCTTCCTGGTCGCTATAGAGGCGCTGTTGGCTCTAAGGCCGCGTTGACTACCGTTAGCATTTAGCCGTAGCTTGAAAACTAAGACGGTGAAAAATCAACTTTTGGGATGAGTTTTAGCCTGGATGTGACAATCGCTTAAACAAACGTTCATTTAAGAAACAAATCGATTTGTTTAAACTGTTTAGAACAAGTTCTGTGAACTTTTAGATATTAGGGAAAAACGATCTTTTTCCTTTTTTTCTCTATCTGGTAGGGATGCGCGATATAACCGGTACACGGTATAAACGATATAAATTTAGCCTACGATAGAGATCTGTCTTCTACCGGCTAACCGCAGAAAATCACAGTTGTCCGATTTAATCTTTACTTTTTTTAGTTTAAAACTGTGCATAAGTGGTATTGAAGTGTACAATCAGAGTTGTCAGAGATAATCATTACTTTTTTTGTGTTGAAAACTGTGCGTAAGTGGTGTTAAAGTATTTTCTTCGAGTGCTAAGTAGCGAAGCTACAAGCTAACTTTGTCCGGCTTGCCATAGTGTTGCCATCGGACGCATGCACAGAACGCTGTGTTCCGTCGAAAGATTTTTTTTTGTGCGTCGAAAGTTAAAGTAAGCGTCGGTCAGCTTTAAATCAGAGTTGTCAGATTTAATCTTTACTTTTTTTTGTTTAAAACTGTGCATAAGTGGTGTTAAAGGCTTTTCTTCGAGCGCTAAGTTGCGAAGCTATAAGCTAACTTCATCCGGCTTGCCGTAGTTTTGCCATCCGGCGCCTGCGCAAAACGCTGGGTTCTGTTGAAAGTTTTTTTTGTGTCAAGTTAAAGTAAGCGTTGGTCAGCTTTAGAGAAACCTGCCCTCTGATCTGTGAACAGAACGCTGTGCTGTGTGATTTTACTGCGAGACCCTCTGGTCAAAGCCACAGAGGCAGTGTTGCCAGGTGAGAAATGTAGGATTATCGTACTAGAGCCCTAAAATTATCGTATTTTGCGGGAAATTATCGTACACCCGTCAAAACCAAAATAACAAGTATGCACTATAGTCACTCTGTTGTTGAATTGCGTCTAACAGGCACTCACAGCGTTGTGGCGTCAGTACGGGTGGGAACCATAGACAATAATACGTATTAATGTCTGGTGGCAACTAATGAGCCCGCCCCCCCGCGCTTCTTGTTTTGTTTCATGGCGGTTTTAATTTAATAACTCAACTAAATTCTGTCTATTAAGTTTGTATTTTCAAGGAAATAATAACTTGATCTTTAGCTTTACTGATATCACTACTAAAAACATCCCTAATTGTAAATTTAATATTAATTTTATTTATTTATTTTTGTTAATGCATTCTTTCTGTTTCATACCCTGGACATCCCATAAAGACATGTTGAACCGTTTCAGGGAGATTGCTGGTGCGCATGTCACAAAAAAGTCCTATTGCATGCTTTCCAATTATTTTAAGAGATTTATTAAGGTCTGTGTGTCCTGTTCTAATGCGAGTAAGTTCCTGTTTCTTCCTGCTTTCCTTGTATATCCTACCTTTTTTGTTGTGTAAATGTCTTCCTGTATCAGTAATGTCCCAGGTTTCCTGCCATATTTTCTTAATATATTTCTTAATTATCATTTAACATTTAACTTTATATAAATGTTCTCTCATTTTCATCACTTCTTCTTCCAGACCGGTGTCACACGAGACACGGCTCTGCTTTTTCTTCTTCTCTAACTCATGGGGCGGGCGCAGCGGGCTATTCAGCCAATCATGGCCGTTGTTCTGAGGCAAACGCATGCACGTCACTCTTAGGTCACATTTAGAAAAGCACGATTGGCTGGAATTTCAAGATGCATTCAGGGTTCACAAAAAAACTCCGACAGACAGTTGCGGCAGGCTGATGGAAACCGATCACAACTACACATTCAAGGAATGGTCAAATTATCGTATTTTTGGCCTTTTTCGGGATTATTGATCGTACATCGTACAGAGGGCAAAATTATCGTACAAATACGATAATTATCGTACACCTGGCAACACTGCACAGAGGAAACTGGTTCTTCTTCTTCTGGTTGCCTTGTCAGCTCTCCTTAAAGCTGAAGGAGATGCCCACTAGAGGTTGGAGGGTGAAGTGTTTTCAGTGTAAAATTCTGCTCTGTTGTTCGTTTCTTAAGTCACATATTCTTTAGTTTAAAACTTGTGGCTAAAACTACACAAGATATATTTTGCACTGTTTTGCACTACAAGAAAGAAGCCTAATGCTTGAGTTGTTAATTATTTAAAAACTCTCTGGACCTAGTAGTGAAATTTTCTTAATAGAGATTATTTTGTGGTATAGCAGTTTTCAAAATAAAGTATGGCAAAAGGACACCCTATGCTTTTTTTTATTTCTATTGCAAGTTTCATATCAAAAACATATTGCGATATATATCGTTATCGCCACCCTTCACAATACATATTGTTATATGAATTTTAGGCCATATCGCACATTCCTACTATCTGGGTTACGTCACTCCCGGTGACGTGTCGTACGTGATGCCTTCACGGACTTTGACGTACCGTTGGAATTTTGTATGAACTGACTTTTCAATGCTCTAAAACACTTGTAAATACCTCAAAACACCGCGTTTAAACAGTTTCTGACGATATTTCATGCATAGAAACCAAACAAGCCCGACAATCTGTCAGAATTGTCCGAACAAAACTGAAATTTGTCGACCAGCATCGCATTTCACGTGATCGCTTTGAACCAATCTCAGCACGACAACAGATGTTAGCGTCAGCATATAGCTTATCTCAAACGACTCTTTTTCAACTTAACGCTTAAAATACACCCAAAAATTCTGTGAACGTATTGTTTCACATCAGAACAGTTATACCAAGCTGCGCCCAGTAAAAATAGCAAAATAAATGTCGCCCACATGGACTTTCTCCGTGTGTGCAACAACACGTCAGAGCTAAATGGACCGGCAGAACCAGAACCTCAGCTTCAGACACAAGATGCTACTATTCCTGCTTAAAATGTAACGATACCACTCGACAGCAATTTTCAGATGAACTATGAAGCTCTTATAGGCACAGTTTTGACACGGAGGTCAACAACAAATGAATTGCATTCTTAATCTCGGACTGGGTCAGCAGAACCGAACCCAACCGAACCATGAAGAGTGACAATTATTTAACCCAACAGCTTCCAACAACGTTTAAAAAGTTGAGTAACGACAATTTCTCAGCTACAAGCGACATTAACCAGCAGTTTCCTGCAGCTTGACACACTTTCCCAGCCAAAAAAGTTTTAACTTATCGTTTTTTCAGAGTCTAAAAACTTGGACAAAATTATGCCAACATTCAAAGTACAGAAACATTAAACATTAATCTTTCAGAGACTGTACGAGTCACCAAATGTAGTAATATAGGAACAGGGTCAGTTTAATGACTTACCTATATTTTAGATGTATAAATTGGCAGGGTTTAGTCTGACACAAAAATACATCATTAATTAAACGAGTTCTCTCTTTTTCAGCTTAATATCAAATAATTCTATACTTTGAGCAGATGTAATTCACCGGAAACGTCAAACTTATGTTGGAACAGCAGGACTGGTCCATTTATTTAACATAATCAATAAATTACATCATACATTATGTACATGATTGGTTGATCATTTTTCCTATAATTAACTTCAGCATAGATGAAACACACGTCCGTAATTTCATAGGAACAACAGAACAAGTTATGGGTGTTAATAACTTATATCTCTGCTGGCACAATAACTTAAAGTTTAGTTACTTAAAGTAAGAAAGTTTCAGTGAAGAGAAAATGGAGGAGGAAGAGAATGAAGGATGAGGAGAGGCATTATCTTGACGTGTTTTAACCAGTAACATGGCAGCTCTCCGGCCGAACTCGACTACACGTTGGTACACTTGGCAAATCATTTGACGACTTGTTACCTCATGAAGACGTCAGTCCCCAGTTGGTCCAACTGGCCAGTTCGTTTACCGTTTTCAGCATCTCCAGACGTGCGCCTTGACTCGAACCGAAAGTAGCGGCAGCTCCTGGTGTTGTTTTCAAGATAAGACGTTCCTTAAAAGAATGTCAATAAAGTGAAGCTTTTCACGGCTTGAAATAGATTTATAACAGGCATGTTATAAATCTTTTAACTGAATGACGTGTCCTTAGCGTGTGACTAGATGATCATTCAGCTCTTTGAGGACCTTCATGGCTTGAAGTCCTCAGCAAACTCTGTCAGTTCCAGCAAAAGCTTAGAACTTTTTAGAGCAAGGATCCGAGATCAGTGACTCGTTCTTTCCCCATTGGTCCAAACGAACCAGTGGAATGAAGGTCACTCGGATATCAGTTTTTAGAACAGAGAAGAAGTTGTTTAGAATGAAGAGAGAGAAACAGATTGACTGGAGCCAGCTTCATAAAACAACTGATTAAAACTGTGTTCTAACTTCTAACAAACTGAGGAGTCCAGTCTGACATATTAATTCACTTTCACCATTTGATTCATCATATGAAGACGTGACCATCATTTTGAAATAACATTGGATTTCCAACTTGAATTAAACAGTTTGAATTAACCAGTCTTTGACTATAAAACATGCTTATACAAGTAACACAAGTTATTCACTGATGACATTTGAATTAACACAAATTAAAAGAAGTCTCTGGATGACTTAATTTATGATGTTTGATTCAAATTAAAAGTAATAAAAGTATTATTGTCCCTTCAGGAATAACTCCCAAAAAGTTCATTACTGAGAGCGATCAGAGACGTGCTTCAAAACTCAAGGTTGTATCACTACACTAGTTAGCCGACCGGAAGTAGCCGCCGCCGAAAACCAACGAAGAAGAATCCACCGGAAGTGTGCATCCGTGATCGAAAGCGTATTAATTAATAAAAAATGAGCAGTCAGGTCAGTGCAGCACTTGCAATAATTTTCTATCATGCAAAGGAGGGTGGAGAAGTAAAATAGTGTCCCGTCTTTGACGCGCTCCACCGGATTAATGGATTATTTTCGCTTCGTATCCGACCGGAAGTACAGAGTGGTCCGTTTGCAAAACGCTCCGCCGAACTTTTCGCCAATTGCTACCTCTTCGGCTCCATCAGGTAAATAAATAAACTATAAACTACATCTCATACCAACATTAAGGCAGCTAACAAGTTATACTCCACTTAAAGCGGTAAGTCAGCTCAAATACAAACACGATGCTAACGTTAGCTCGTTTTTTTTTCTTAGACAAACGACCTGAAATGGCTTCACAGTGTTCACCAGTGTCCAAGAAGGTAAATATGTCAGTGCAACTGAATGAAGAGTGCCACAGAACAGTTACAGCATATGTTGTGAAAAGGTTGCATACCTTTTCAGATGTGGATTCAACTCCTGCCATGGATTGCACTTACATTGCACTCAAATCCAACACTTATTAACATTATTAATCCATTTAAAGTTCTATGTGTCTTTTAAAATGTCTTAATGTCTCTAGTTTTCAGTATTATATAATTTCTGTTTATGTTCTCTTTCATTCCATTATGAGTGAATGTCACAGTTTGAAGAATTATTGAATAGGTTAGTTAGGCAATAACAACAGAGCTAATAATTGTACACATTCTCAGTCTTAAAAATGATTTAATAATCTCTTTTTACTGATAATACTGATAAACCTGTTGTTTGTTTAGGAACTTCCTGCAGTCTGTCCAGAAAGTCTCCACTGGAGGAGCGTTTTGCTGAGGAAGAGGCACAACATAATGTCACAGCTCCATGTCCATGAAGAAACAAATGGAGAGAGGGCTGCAGATACCAGGCCATCCCACCAGCCGTTCTGTCTGAGGACCCTGCTGCTGGTGGTGGAACCAGGTTAGCCCATCAGTGGGAGCTCAGTAACATGACTGCAGTATCACATACTGGACAATATTATATGTATAATAATAATAATAATAATATATGTTGGTGAGTCCTCCATGTTGGCTCTAATCTGCCCTGTGAGAAATTCATAGTAAATGTAACAAAAAGAAAAAAGTTCATAGCATTAAATTCAAACAGAAGTTCAAATTATTTCATCCTGAAATAACTCTGGCTAACTACTGTAGCTTTTTTTAAAACATGGAGTTAAACTCAAAGTAGTCTCCTCAGATAAATTGTGTTACCATTATTTTTATATTAAAGTTTCTGTTAACTTATTATTTTTATATTTGATTGTTTCTGTTTGGGAGAAACGGCCCCCTGATCTGAACCAGAGTGGTGTTCTGTTATTGGACTTCTGTGCTCGTCATGGATTGTCCATAACGAACACCATGTTTAAGCATAAGGGTGTCCATATGTGCTCTTGGCACCAGGACACCCTAGGTCGCAGTTCGATGATCGACTTTGTTGTCGTCTCATCTGATCTGCGGCCGCATGTCTTGGACACTCGGGTGAGGAGAGGGGCGGAGCTGTCAACTGACCACTACCTGGTGGTGAGTTGGCTCCGATGGTGGGGGAGGATGCCGGTCAGACCTGGCAGACCCAAACGTATTGTGAGGGTCTGCTGGGAACGTCTGGCAGAGTCTCCCGTAAGACGGAGCTTTAACTCCCACCTCCGGGAGAGCTTTGAACACGTTCCGAGGGAGGCGGGGGACATGGAGTCCGAGTGGGCCGTGTTCCGCGCCTCTATTGTCGAGGCAGCTTATCGGAGCTGTGGCCGCAAGGTTGTTGGTGCCTGTCGTGGTGGCAACCCTCGAACCCGGTGGTGGACACCGGCAGTGAGGGATGCTGTCAGGCTGAAGAAGGAGTCCTATTGGGCCTTTTTGGCTTGTGGGACCCCGGAAGCAGCTGATAGGTACCGGCAGTCCAAGCGGCATGCGGCTCGGGTGGTTGCTGAGGCAAAAACTCGGGCGTGGGAGGAGTTCGGAGAGGCCATGGAGAATGACTTCCGTACGGCTTCGAGGCGATTCTGGTCCACCATCCGGCGTCTCAGGGGGGGAAAGAGGTACGAGACCAACACCATTTATGGTGGAGGTGGCGTGCTACTGACCTCAACTCGGGATGTTGTGAGTCGGTGGGCGGAATACTTCGAAGACCTCCTCAATCCTACTGGCACGTCTTCCACTGAGGAAGCAGAGCCTGGGGACTTTGGGTCGGGTTCTCCGATCTCTGGTGCTGAGGTCGCCGAGGTGGTTAAAAAGCTCCGCGGTGGCAAGGCTCCGGGGGTGGATGAGATTCGCCCGGAGTTCCTTAGGGCTCTGGATGTTGTAGGGTTGTGTTGGCTTACGCGACTCTGCAATATCGCGTGGACATCGGGGGCAGTTCCCTTGGATTGGCAGACTGGGGTGGTGGTTCCCCTATTTAAAAAGGGGGACCGTAGGGTGTGTTCCAACTATAGGGGGATCACACTCTTAAGCCTCCCTGGTAAGGTCTATTCAGGGGTTCTGGAGAGGAGGGTCCGTCGGATAGTCGAACCTCGGATTCAGGAGGAGCAGTGTGGTTTTCGTCCTGGTCGTGGAACACTGGACCAGCTCTACACCCTCAGCAGGGTCCTGGAGGGTGCGTGGGAGTTTGCCCAACCAGTTTACATGTGTTTTGTGGACTTGGAGAAGGCATTCGACCGCGTCCCTCGGGGGGTTCTGTGGGGGGTACTCCGGGAGTATGGGGTACCAGGCCCTTTGATAAGGGCTGTTAGGTCCCTGTACGACCGGTGTCAGAGCTTGGTCCGCATTGCCGGCAGTAAGTCAGGCTCGTTTCCGGTGAGAGTTGGACTCCGCCAAGGTTGCCCTTTGTCACCGATTCTGTTCATAACTTTTATGGACAGAATTTCTAGGCGCAGCCAAGGTGTTGAGAGGATCCGTTTTGGTGACCTTAGAATCGCTTCTCTGTTTTTTGCAGATGATGTGGTCCTACTGGCTTCATCAGTTCGTGATTTACAACTTTCACTGGAGCGGTTTGCAGCCGAGTGTGATGCGGCCGGGATGAGGATCAGTTCCTCCAAATCCGAGGCCATGGTCTTGAGCCGGAAAAGGGTAGCATGCCCTCTCCGGGTCGGGGAGGAGGTCCTGCCCCAAGTGGAGGAGTTTAAGTATCTCGGGATCTTGTTCACGAATGAGGGAAAACTGGAGCGTGAGATCGATAGGCGGATAGGTGCAGCGTCCGCAGTGAAGCGGGCGCTGTACCGGTCTGTCGTGGTGAAGAGAGAGCTGAGTCAAAAGGCAAAGCTCTCAATTTACCGATCGATCTACGTTCCCACCCTCATCTATGGTCATGAGCTTTGGGTTATGACCGAAAGAACAAGATCTCGGATACAAGCGGCTGAAATGAGTTTTCTCCGCAGGGTGGCTGGACTCTCCCTTAGAGATAGGGTGAGAAGCTCAGTCATCCGGGAGGGACTCGGAGTAGAGCCGCTGCTTCTCCACATCGAGAGGAGCCAGTTGAGGTGGCTCGGGCATCTGGTTAGGATGCCTCCTGGACGCCTCCCTGGTGAGGTGTTCCGGGCACGTCCCACCGGGAGGAGACCCAGAGGAAGACCCAGGACGCGCTGGAGGGACTATGTTTCTCGGCTGGCCTGGGAACGCCTTGGGATTCCCCCGGAGGAACTGCTCCAAGTGGCTGGGGAGAGGGAAGTCTGGGCCTCCCTACTTAGGCTGCTACCCCCGCGACCCGACCCCGGATAAGCGGAAGAAGATGGATGGATGGATGGATGTTTCTGTTCAGTGCCCTGAGACAACTTTTGTTGTGACTTGGAGCTATACATTATAAATAAACTGAACTGAATTGACATGTCTTTTTTTAACCCCGTCTTTTTTAACCCCGCCTATAAAAAGAATCGGAATCGAGAATCGAAAAGAATCGGAATCGAAACGAAGAATCGGAATGGGAATCGGAATCGCTCAAATTCAAACGATGCCCAACCCTACATATGTACAGTGATTGATGGATCGAATTCCTATAATTTAACGTCAGCAGATGGAAATCACGCATCCGTAACTTCTAGGAACAACAGAACAAAGTTATGGATCTTAGAATAACTTATATCTGCAGGCATTTTAGCTTAGTTTGTTACTGGCGAAAGATAAGGTTTTAAGAGGAGGAAAATTAAAGTGGAAAGAAAAGGAGTTTTATCTTAAAGTGTTTAACCAGGAAATGACACATTCTCCGTGCGATCTCTAGCTAGACGTAGGTCCACTTTTAGTAACATGACGACTCTTTACCTGACATGACGGTCAGTCAAGAAATGGAGCTTCCTTGACGTCCGAGGGGAGGTCAGTCTGGTTACCTTTGCAGCTTCTCACGTACGCCTTTGACCCACTGAAGTAACGGTAGTCCGGTTGATTTTTCAAGATAAAATATTCCAGAAAGGAGATTCCTTCACAGCTTGGAGCTGTGACACTCGAGTGGGTTCACAGCTGATGTGCTGTAACCCTTGCTGAGGAACGAGGACCTTTTGCTCATGGTCGGACGTCCACAGCTTAAAGAGAAAGTTCACATCTCAGCTTCCTCACAGAACTCGAAGTTCCAAGAAGTTAAGAACTTTTAAAGAGGATCTGACATCAGTGACTTACTCCTTCCTGATTGGTTCGTTCGACCAGGGGAGGGAGTTAGCTTAAGTCAAAGAGTTTGACTTGAAGTCAGAACGAGTGAAGGATTGTTTTGAAAAACAAAGAAACAGATTGTTTCAAGAGGACAGAAAACAGGCGCCAGATCTTATGAATATCTGAAAAGCAGTTTTCTAATTTATAAACAAAACTGAAAAGTTCAGTCTGACATACTAATTCAACTTTAGACAGAGTTCTTTGACTCGTGTGTCCATATTAAGAATACATCAGCATAATAACACATGATCATTCAGCATATTGAAGAATAACACTGCTCATACGAATAACACAAGGTTATGCTCTGATTATATTTGAATTAGAACAAAATGAAAGAATAAAGAGAGTCTCTTGTTGACTTAATTTGTCCCTTTGATTCTAATTAATGGAATAAAATAGTGTTAATGTTAGTGCTTTAACAGTGTACCCGAGTAATCGACAGATCGAGTCCTAGGACTTCTATCGAGGCTTTTTTGTCCACCTCGAGTACCCGTAGTGACGTCATCACGTCGCAGTGACGTCCTTACGTCATGTCACGTGATAAGCACAGAGTAGTAGTAGTAGTAAATGCTACAAAATGGATTCCTCTGTGCGGACGGATGGTGTGATGGAGCAGGCCCAGTCTTGTCAAAAAGGTACAAATCAATCTGTAGTGTGGAAATATTTCACGAAAGATGAATCCTCCGGTTCAACTACCATATGCAAAATCTGCAAAGCTGTGCTGAAGTACAACAACAGCACAACCTCGATGCATAACCATTTGAAAAAGCATCCGCTAATGCTAACTCAGGCACAACAACCCGCAAGCTCCACTCAATGGTCACTTGCCTCGTTTATAAAACACCCAGTTGTATCCAGACAATGGCGGCAGCAAATCAACAATTTACTGGCGAAATTCGTAGTTAAAGACATGAGACCGTTAGCTGCTGTCCATGGAGAAGGTTTCAGAGAGTTGCTACAGTTTTTTTGAACCTGGCTACGATGTTCCATCTTATAACACTCTGTGGAGCACTATGAAGCACCAGTATGACAACCTCCATGAAAAGATCGCTGACGAAATGAAAGACCAGAGTGTGTCACTAACAACAGATCTATTCTAATATTACAGTATTATCTAATATTGATTCTAATTAAACCTATTTAAATAAATCCTAAATTTAAAGTTATTGTAAAATGTTCAACCTATATATGATATGCTACATTAAAATTGTATTTAATTATTTTGTGTTATTCATTTTACTCCTCCTAGGTGTAGCTGTCCAAGGTGAGGAAGAGGAGGCTATGCCCAAACAGAGCGAGCCAGTCACTGTGTTTACATGGACATAAGTAATCAGATCAAACGGCCGATCGGATCAAAAGTGTGTCATGTAAACACCCCGTTCGGATCATTTTTTGTGTATTCGGCGTGATCCGGCCTAATTTGTGATCAGTTCGAAACAGGTGGTTTACACCGATCCGTTACCCGTTCGGTGTGCATGTAAACACTTGATCTGTTCCGTTTATCAAACTGTCCTGACTGCGCATGTGCGCTGCGCACCCCCCCCCCACCCCACCCCTCGTGTTTCCTTCTCCGCCTGGCTAGTGGGTAGATGCTAACGCATGGTGGGGAAGCAAAACTGGTCGGTGAGCGATGCAACATTTCTAATGGAAACATTAAAATAGCTCAAAACTATCGAACGCCTTGACCGAACGTGTGGGAACACGGAGTTATTTAAACAAGTACATGAAAAGCTGGAAGAAGCTGGAGATCGCTGGAAGTGCTTGAAAGCTAAGTGCTACAAAGCTAAAAACAACAACGGGAGAAGTGGCTCCGACCCCACCACTTTTTCATTTTACGTGTTGATGGATGGACTGATGAGAGATCTGCCACTTCCAACACAGCAGGCAGCGGTGTGGATCTAGGTGATGAGGAGGAGAGGAATCTGAGGAGAGGAAGCTAACCAGAGGAGCAAAGCATCCTTTGTGGTAAGTTAGACTCTTCATTCATTCATTCATTCAACCTTTATTTATCCAGGCTAGCCTCGTTGAACCACGGGGACTCATTTACAAGAGGGACCTGTCTCACTCACACCCAGGGTATATTTAGAGTTACCAATCAGCCTAACATGCATGTTTTTGGACTGTGGGAGGAAACCGGAGCACCCGGAGAAAACCCACGCATGCACGGAGAGAACATGCAAACTCCACCCAGAAAGGCCCCCGGACCGGGATTTGAACCGGGGACCTGCTTGCTGAGAGGCAGCAGCTCTACCAGTTGTGCCACCGTGCTACCCAAACTTCAAACCACATTAACCCTCTGTACTGTATTACCTGGAGTAATTAGAAACAACAAATATGTTAAAAAAAATGTAATTATAATAAGAAATAAGAGTAGCTTTAGGGCAGTACAGTACTACTGTATTGTACATTAAAACTCTTCCAACTAACCAGATAATTAACCTAACAAATTTCAACATATCAGGGGTCCAGTTAAACTTTATTTTGTTTGTTTTTCAGATGATGAGTCCAGCTTTGAAGAGGCAGCTGGCAGCAGCACACAACAGACAGTGGCAGGTGATGGTGGCAGAAGATGCAAGAGTCCCACGTCTTCTACTGAGGAATCCCAAGAAGTTCACACATGTGCTTTAGAACAACTCAAAACTGATTTGAAAATGTTTCAATTCTCCACAACCATGTTTCTTTGTCCCCTGACAGATCTGTAAATGTATTTTTTACACAGACATTAGGATTGATAGTTTATGGTACAATTAAGATGTCCTAACTTAATACAGTCAGGTGGTTTAATAAGGACTCTGAGTTTCTGCATGACTCACAGGATAAAAACACATTTGCTGCTCTATCAGGATACAGAAACATACATTTTGGAAGTTAAATCGATTATTTTGTCACCAATTTTGTTGTCCGAAATCACATGCATACATTGAAATTGTGAAAGTATGTGATGAGTTGATAAAGAAGTTACTGAATTACAGGTTACTGTAGTTTTAAATGACCAAACAATGTTTTTTTGTTGTCATCATTACAAGATGTGGTCTGTGCACATCATCTGTTTTGCACAAATGTTTTGAATGTTTAATTTTTATGTTTTTCTGATATACCTCAAATTGCACTAAGAATGAAACATGTTTCAAACAAGCAGTATCAATTGTTTACAAGAATTTGTTAAAATGTTTGGTCCATTAAAGAGCTCAGATGTTCACTAGTATTTGCAGTTTTTTATTGTGATAATTTTATACAAATGTTAACTGCATGTGAACACAAATACATGACCAGTATCTTTTTAGAAGAACTCTCTACTGTGACTTCAGCAACCTGAAGGTCATCTCTACCTCCACCTGACTGAGCAAAGGTAAACATTAAATGACTTGTTGAGGAGTCAGACGAGGAGAGTTTGGGTATCCTTTGACGAGCCAGTCCAACATGCTCACAGGATCACCTGAAGAGACTGACGTCCTTCAATGTTCCTCACAGACTGCAAAAAAAGGACATGCCAATATTTAGTGTTCAACTTTTTATTTGTTTAAAGATATGGTTCAAACAAATTTTATTAAAAAAAAAAACTTTACAGCTAAGTATGTCTACTGATTACTTAGCTGTAAAGGTTTAATACTAAATACAATAGTAAATTTTAGCCTTACTTTTGGCAACAGATGAGCCCTTTGATAGAGGTCTGAGTGGCGCAGGACATCATGGGCACTGCCTGGCATCGTGACACTGAGGCTCCAGAAACAGGAAAACGGAGGAAGAATAGTAATTAATAACAAATACTGACAGTATCACGCAGACAGGTAGAAAAGGAAAGGGCAAAAAAGTTTATTAGCATACAGCGTTTTTATTGTCTTACCAAAAGTTGTCCACGACAGCTTGGAGGACAGAGGACGTCCAGCGCTCTCATCCTGTGAATAAAAAAACTAAAAGCACGCGCTGCTTCACCTGTAGTTCAATCAGGGAGTGCAGTAAAAACTCAGTCTCCGTCATTACAATCTGGCGCGGGTCCATTTTTGACGCGTCTGTTTACTTTCGTCCCGGAAGTAACTTCTTCTTCTTCTGTGGTTTTAACGGAAGTAACTTCTTCTTCGGTGTTTTTTTAGGGGGGAGTGTACCACTCTGCGCATGTCAGAACTTCTGATCAGAATAAAAGCCTGCTGCATGTAAACACTCATCATGAACGGATTGTGCCCATGTAAACGGTGCTATCTAATTATGCGATCAGAACACATTTCAATCTGGTCACAAAATTTTGTCCATGTCACACAGTGACTAAAGAGCCAAACTTGAGGAGGACTTCTTGCAACTCTTTGGGCCACACTTTCAGAGTGACAGGAGATCATCAACACACTGCTCCACTGCTGCTGAAGAGCTCCAGGATTTATTTTCCTTACCACAGATTCCCAGAATGACAAACCTGCTAAAGTGGTGGGCCAGCAACCAGGACAGATTTCCCCGTTTGGCCAAACTCAGCCGAAAGTATTTAGCTGTTCCTGCAACCAGCGCTACCAGCAAGAGAATTTTCTCACTTGCTGGGAATACCATTACACGAAAACGGGCAAGCCTCCATCCTGCCCATGTAGATGCTCTGGTTTTATTAAACGTAAACCAGGATTGCAAACCAAAACCTAAAATTGAGGACTCAGACTGTTGACAGTGAGTGAACTTCATTTAATCCACTGGTGGATTAAATAAAATAAAACTGGGGGGCAGGGAGTGGTGGAACCTGCTCCCCTGTTTTTAGTTTTATTTCATTTAATCCACTGGTGGATTAAATAAAATAAAACTAAAAACAGTGGGGCAGGCAGTGGTGGAACCTGCCCCCCTGTTTTTATTTTTATTTTAACCCATGTTTTTAGTTTTGTTTTTTTAAGCGCTGCACGTTTCTGTGACAGAAATGTCTGTCCCTTTTGCAGCATAACATAGTTTTGATTTTGTTAGTAGTATGACAAACGAGCATAAATATGAGCCCCTGATATTAAAATGTTTTTTTTTTCCGGTAAATAATAAATAAAAAATGTGTGAATATGTGATATAGCGTCTTGAGTTCCTATGACATCTCCTCTCTGATCTATGACATCTCAATCCTGATCCTGTAAAATACACACAGACGAGAAGCTGCACAGAAGATAATTTTTTCATCAGTTTTGACTAAATAAATTAATAAAACTCATGAAGTCCTTGTAGTAAATACCGTATTTCCGGACTATAAGTCACACTTTTTTTGCCTAATTTGCATGCCCTGTGACTTATACAGAGGTGAGACTTGTTTATGGATTTTTTCCTATATTTTTAGACCAATTTTTGGCTCAGAAATGACCGTTTTTCCATTTTGGCAAAAATGGTGCAGTACCACTTTCGGCCGCTAGGGGTGCAGTACCACCGTTGTCTGCTAGGGTACACGACCATTCCCACCTCATGTGTCTGACGAGAGCCTCCTTTGGACGGACTCAGTCTGTCGCAGCCTGGCCTCCTGCTCTGGAGGTATCAAATCAATAACCTTTATTTTACCAGGTAGAGCCCGTTGAGATCGAGATCTCTTTTACCAGGGTGACCTGGTCAAGTGGTCAGCAGCACACGTCACATGGTAATTGACAATAGGCATTTGAATTTATCAAAAAGAAAATAAAGAAAACTACAATCACAGTAAATAGATGCTGACAGTTCAAAACCAACAGGATATGACAGATTTCTATATACATTATATACAAAACAAGCAGACAGACATCGGTTGGGTAGATAAAGTAAAAAAATTAACACTGCCATACCTGCCACAGGTATGAACTAGTTACTTCACTGTTAGCTCAGTGTTTGTTAGCAAAATAGGTCAAGAACCACAGGACAGATTTTGATCAAACTTACAGAACTTAATCAATAGATGGATATTTACAACTGATTAGCTTTATGAGATGTTTGAGATAAAATTCAATGTTTTATAGACGTAAATGTGTCGCGGTTAGCTTTGTTGATTTTTCCTTGTACGTTTGAGCAAATAGCTCATAAACCACACATCAGATTTTTTTCAAACTTACAAAGTAATCACTAGATGTACATTTACAAACTGTTAGCTGCTGGAGTTATTTAAGATAAAATTTGATGTTTTATAGACGTAAATGTGTTGCGGTTAGCTTTGTTGTTTTTCCTTGTACTTTTTAAAAGCAAAAAAATTTAAATCCAGCAGATTTGACCATTACATGAATTTATTAAGGAACGGTTAAGCTAAGACATATGTTTGCTATAATTTTCAGCAGACAAATAATTGTTTTTACTGTGTTAATCTTGTGAAAAGTCCTTCCGTGCATGCTTCTGTGGTTATCGTTTTCAGCAGGGCAAATGACGCACTGACGCGTCGTGGTGACGCATAGTGGATGCGACTTATATAAAGGTGCGACCTGTTTATGGATTTTTCCAATTTATTGACAATAATTGGACAAAGCGACTTATATAAAGGTGCAACCTATAGTCCAGAAAATACTGTAGTTTGCCTGGCTGCACTTTAAGCTCTAGTTGTTTTATTATTATTTTTCAAAACCTAAATGGATGAAACAGTTTATAATTTTAAAGAATGCTCTGCTCATCGAATCAACTTCCTGTTGGCTCGTTTCTGTGTCCACCGTAGATTGTGACAATAGGGGGCGGTGTTGCATTGCAGGTCAAATATAACACGGGGTCCAGTGACCGAACCACAGAACCAGCTTTCTGACCTACGTTTCACAAACAAAAAGCAACAAATATTCATCTCTAATCCTATTAAAAACCTATAAACGCAATAATCTCTAAAAGTAAACCTAATTGCAGCGCTAGAGGCGGTGAGGTCAATGCCCCACTGTTTTTAAGTTTCGTTTTTGATGCACGTTCCTTTCACTATGGCAGCTTAATAATACAGTAATAATAACTCATAATTTTGTTTTTCCTGTGACTTATCTGCAGTATGATAAATTATAGGAGCATAATAAATGCTCCCAATGTTTTGTTGGTCTTTTTTTCTTTTGTAAAGACGTTTTTATGCATTTATATTAATTTATTTATTTTGCATCTTAAGACCCTATGACGTCATTGACTACTCGAGTACAACTCAAGTTTTATGATAATGTCGAGTTTAAAAATTATGTACTCGTTCAAGCCCTAGTTAATGTCTGTTTCACTGAGAAGATCAGTGAAAAGGTATCTCACTGAGAGATTCAGTGATAAGGTGTTTTCCCGGCCAGTTCAGAGACCAGGTGTATCACCACATAAACAAATAAATACTTGAAATTGTTTAAATTGTAGGCCCTGAATCTATCATCTATTAAAGATTAACTTTTTGAATGGAATTATGGAAGTTAAACAACTTTTCCATGATATTCTAATTTTTTGGAAAGGGTCTGTAGGCATCATCCTTTTTTTTAACTCACTCCTATGGCTAAGATAATGAAATTCATGTAACAATTTATCACAATGACTCTAGGGTGCAATTGACTTTTATTTTAACTTTTTATTTATTTTAACTTTTTATTTAGTTTTTTACATAATGCCAATTCAATTTAAAACTACTATAACTATAGTAGTAGTATAACTATTTTATTGAGCATGCATCAGGGTACTATAACTATGATTTAGTGATAGACCTGATCATAACAGAAAATGACCTGGCATCATGCAGCCTTCACAACACTAAATTACTGTACACTGTGCCAAGCAATGACACAAAAAACAAACGTTTTTAGTCTGTTTTGTCTGCCTGCATTTAATTATTAAAACAAAATAATTTACAGGTTCCTTCCTTCATTGGTGCCACAGTTTCTACACTTCATAAATTTTATTGACCTTTCCTTCACAATCCACTTAGAAAAACATCCATCTCCTTCTCCCATTGTTTTCCTTTCCACTGTTCCTTCCCCATCACTGATTTTAACAATTTTACTTTACAGAAAACTTGTGTTACCTGAGTTCTTTCTCCTTCAAGGTATTCTCTATAACTCCATCAGGTGGACTTTTCAAATCTTGGGGTAAAATCTTGCCACGCACAATGCAGACATGCTAGCTTAGATGCTACACACTCCGTTTCTCCTACGATCCCCCGCACCGGTCAACAGCTGAAGTCACCATCATAGTTGTAAGCTAGTGCACGACACAGAGGTGTCTCTGCCTTCCTCCCTCTGCCCTGTCGACAAAAACTTCAAAAGAGATGAGCGCCTGCTGAGCCAAGTGATCTAGGAGGAACATTGTATCTTAAAGGCAAGTCAACTTTATTTGTAGAGCGCATTTAAAACTGAAACCGTTATCAAAGTGCTTAACAACAACAATGGGAGTAAAATTAATGGAAAAGTACAAAACACTAAAGAGAAATGATGTCATCCAACATGCCACTGACCCCCCGAAAAACAAAAACTCTTCGTATCTACACAACTCACGTAAATGACATATTTTAATTTGAAATCGGCAAATTTCGGTGAAAAGCGACTAGTTTGCAGGTATGGACTAAACTAACTGAAACTAAAGCAACAGTTAAATTCATTCTTTTGTTTCAACAGTTTAATTTTATATTCTAATCAGAACAAGCGCTCAATATAAAAACAACTGGACTTTATTTGTTACAGAAAATGTTTCACCCTCTATCCAAAGGGCTTTTTCAATTCAAAGGAGCAGCCTGTGTGACAGTGAAGTTATATACAGGCTGACATGCCACGCACCAACTTATGTAAATTGGAAGCTGAAATAACGCCCACACATACCTGAGATAACATACCCATCCTATGTAAATTGACGAATCAACACATCACACCGTAACAGCAGGGGGTTTGTTAAAGGTGAAGTCTGCAGTTTCTGTAGAAGATCAGCACTTAGAAAAAATTTCAACAAGCAAAGCATTCTGATCCCTCCCCCTCAGAGCCATATATGGCTCTGCCCCCCCGTGGTCTGTTGAAATTCAAATTCAAGCTCTGTTTTTATTGGCTGATTCAAATTCAAGCTCTGTTTTTATTGGCTGGTTACAAACTTTGTTTTTATTGGCTGGAAAATGGCGGGTCACTTTTTCTTTTTAGAAATGCTTATTTACCACCTGGAGAAGCAAGGGGACAATATTTTTTTTTTAGTTTTTTTCAGAGATTACCTCTCTAACATCAATCTAGTGACAGAGTGAAGAAATATGTTAAAAATATATTGTTAGAAAAGTTACATATAGCAGCTTTAAGGTCTTTGTTACTCTAATTCACAGAAGCAGCTACTCTGTTCTCAACAGGTGTTAACTGTCTGGGAATCAGATTTAAAGCTGCATTATATGTCTTTGAAAGATGGAAACTGAGGCCCCCCCTCGGTTAAGAGAAGACTTTTCCCTTTTAACATACACAGCTTCTTTCACCCCAGCTTCTTGTTCTGTGGTCAGATGAGTCACGATTTTAAGTTCTTTATGGAACACTGAGATGCCATGTCATCCGGACCAGAGATGGCAAGGATAGTCCAAGTTGTTAACTACGCTCCGTTCAGAAGTCTGCATCACTGATGGTATGGGGTTGCATGAGCGCTTGTGGCATGGGCAGCTTGCATGTCTGGAAAGGCACCATTAATGCAGAGAACTATGTTCAGGTTCTAGAACAACATATGCTCCCATCTAGACGTCATCTCTTTCAGGGAAGACCCTGCATTTTTCAACAAGATAATGCCAGACTAGGGGTGGGCGATATGGCTCAAAAATTATATCGTGATACTTCAGAGCATTATCACGATAACGATAAATTTCGTGATATAACCAAAAAAAAAAAAAAATCTATTTATTTGACAAAATTAACTTAACATGTTGCTTTGCAGCATTATATAAAATTTAAAAAAAACAACAAGGGGTAATTTTACTGATATTACTTTATTAAGTAAAGTATTCTGTCTCCAAGTACTGTATAAAAATAACTTGTAACAAGTTGATCAGCTGACCCCAGTGGCGGCTCCAGAGATATTTTTCTGCAGGTGCTAAGGGGGGGGGCTAAGCATTTTACTGAGGATGCTATGAAGGATCATTTGTTCTTTCAGTTCTCAAGGTCAATGTGTGTCATTCACATCACATGTGGTACATAAGGTGGAACAAAACTATGGACAGGGTCCCAGTTACATCCAACAAAAATACAAATTGTAAAGAAAAACGGTATAAAAGATCCAAGACATGAAAGTCTAAGGCAAGTTTTGTCTAAGGCAAAATTAACTCTTTGAGCAGGAATTATTTCAGTTTTATACGCGCATGAATTTAGATGCAGTGAGGCTATTTTAATAAAGTTTATTTTGGATTTTGGTTAAAAGTAGTTATTTAATGTGACCAGATAAGTCATTTATTATCACTGCAAGCCAGGAAATGATTTATCAAGTTGTATTAGCTAAAAATGGCATAACCAGAGGCATCATGTCACCAGTTTCTGCTCCTTACTGGGTCAGTGTTGAGAGCATCACTCATCTTTGTGGGCTTCAGCTGGTGGATCAGATTGTTTGTTTTTTTACTCAATACAATCACTGATTTTTTAAAATTAGTTGTGTTTTGCGAGGAAAATATCACAACAACCACATGTTAAAGAATATTAACTCAGATGAAAAAGAAAATAATCTGATATTTTCTTGGGGGTGCTAAGGGGGTGCTGTGACTTTTCCAGGGGGGCTAGCACCCCCTAGCTCCCCCCTGCTGGAGCCGCCTCTGCTGACCCTGAAGCTTCTGGTGTTTCAGCTTCCTCTGTTCCTGCAGGAATTATTCATTTTTCTGATTCATTTTTTTAACTGATCTATCTGATTCTCTGATCACCTGCCTCTGTGTGAGACTGTGTGAAACAGCTGAATCGTGTGCGACAGTTTTGGAGCGAGGGAGAGAGCAGCCCGCACACACGCTGAGCAACGCGGGGCGGGGGGAGGGGGGGACAAGCTCTCTGTACCTGTGCAGTGAGAGACAGCGGAGAGACAGCTGAAACACGTTGTTTGTTCTAGCGTCACATATGGAATCTAAATAGTGACGTAAGGTAGTTACACCAGTACACAGACTGGTGGAGGGAGGTGCGCAGCTCGGTTTGGTCTTTTGAAGCGCTCGGAAGTGAAGGGGGCGGGGCGCCCCGACGTATTACGTCATGAAATTAGCATATCATGATATAAATGTTTTGCCCGGGCAAGCTTTTTTGCCCGGTAAAACCGGTAATGATATGATATGGCCCAGCCCTATGCCAGACCACATTCTGCAGCAATCACAACATCATGGCTACGTAGGAGAAGGATCCGGGTACTGAAATGTCCAGCCTGCAGTCCAGATCTTTCACCTATAGAGAACATTTGGCGCATCATAAAGAGGAAGGTGTGACAAAGAAGGCCCCAGATGATTGAACAGTTAGAGGCCTGTATTAGACATGAATGGGAGAGCATTCCTATTTCTAAACTTGAGAAACTGGGGCCTCATGTATCAAAAACCTGCGTGGATTTCTTACTGAAAAGTGACGTACGGTCAAATCCAGAAAAGTGTCTACGCACAAAAAAATCCAGATTTATCAAGCTGTGCGTACACCTGAATCCACGCACATTCCTTTTGTACATCACAATGAACGTGGAACTGAGCGCACGTGAGACACCTCCCCTGACACGCCTACATTTACATATGTTAAACAGATGCAAATTACTTCCTGCATGTGTGAAGGACATGTTTGTTTGATCCCTGCGCGATCAGAAATCATTTCTAGATTCAGGAAAACAATGGATTTAATATAATATGAGTGAGGACAAACATCCTAAGTAAGAATAGTAATAAACTGTGTTCATCACGCAAAGAACGAGTGATTGTGTGCCGGTATTCGTGTGCGCGCACGCTGCTGTCAGGTGCGCCACCGGCTCATTCATTCATTCTGAGTGAAAATATTAACTTTGCGCACGAGTTAATTACCATAATTACTGTAAACACAGAGGAACTTACTTGGATGTTTGCTAGAACATAGATCTTCGTTTATTTAATAGATGATATGAAGAAACGAGTCTCTGCGTCTCAGTGGAGACTTTTCATGACATGACGTGATGTTGGAGTCTCCAAAGCGCGCGCTGCAGCCTTGTGCGCAATCTGTTTGTCTGTGAAGCTTTTACTCCCATACAAGTTATAAATGGTGTACTTTCACGTGTCATTTTGGAGACATCTACAATAAACACAGATAATGACACACCTCCACTGCCGTGTAACACCGGCGAGGGTGCACGCGCGCTCAAAGCGCGACCATAACTCAGCCTTTGGGATCATATGGATGAGACCATTCCATTGGACATGAATCGGCTTTGTGTGGACTGGACTGGCACAGCCCTGATCGACCTGCCAGCTCCCTCTAAGCTCCTGTGGAACCCCAGTTTCTGCACGTGCACGCGTGATGCGCGGCCCCTGTGTTGCGCCAGTGCGCATGCAGTGCCAAACTGAAAAATGATTATTTCTGAAAACGGCTGATAAGCCATATCCTAGATCAGAGAATTATATCTGTTTATAAATAAATGCTCTGCGTGTTACACTATCTATATCCTCCAGTAAGGCTGAATGTATCCGTTCCTGTTACATTTATTTTTTGCACAACTTTGCGCGTCCATGTGGATGTACTTGTTAATCGTGTGTTTGGTGGGAATATTAATCATTTTCACATCATGAACAGTTAATAGTAATAATAATAATAATAATAATAATAATAATAATAATAATAATAATAATAATAATAATAATAATAATAATGAATTCAATTTATAACGCACCTTTCATTAATGGAAATCTCAAAGTGCTACAAAGTGCAACAGAATTAAATGTCGATAAAACAAATAATAAAACAGTTAAAATCAACAACAGTATCAACTAAGATCAAAAGTAGAATCATGAGGAGGAAGAGTATGCTCGGTTAAAAAGAAAGGTCTTCAAGCCGCTCTTAAAGTCAACCACAGACTGTGGGGCTTCAGTTTCTCAGAAGCACCTGTAAGTGTCGCCAAAGGAACAAGAACCACAGAAACGTGCGTACGCAAGCAGGGGAGCTGGCGTGGAAATGTACGTGGATGCGCAGATATTCACGTTCATTTCAGTTTTGATACATACGGGGTTTTGCGTGGAAAGTGACGTGCGCAATGTTTTTGTGCGCACGCACGGTTGATACATGAGGCCCCTGGTCTCCTCTGTCCCCAGACGTCTGTTGAGTGTTGTAAGAAGAAGGGGGAATGCCACACAGTGGTAAAAATGGACTTGTCCCAATTTTTGGGGGGATTTGTTGACGCCATGAAATTTTGAAAAAACATATTTTTCCCTTAAAATGATAAATTCTCTCAGTTTAAACTTTTGATCTGTGATTTGTGTTCCATTCTGCATAAAATATTAGATGTTGGCGCCTCCACATCATTGCATTTACGGTAGTTTTTATTCACAATTTGTTTAGTGTCCCAACTTTTTTGGAATCCGATTTGTACGTATAAGGTGCAGTTGGTACGCATGTTCCGACTTATGTCGAAATTCGAGTTACGACGGCGCGTAGGAACGGAACTCGGTCGTAAGTCGAGGACTACCAGTATATCACAGTAAAACCACTTAAAATATTATTTTGAATGAAACTTGTTGACGGCATCATGAGTTTTTGTTTGTTGTTAGAGCATTCTGATAAGTGGACAGTATTGAAGTGACTTTTCTGATGATATGTCAAGAAATATTTAAACTAATATACCAGACGTTTTCTATTTCTGAATTCCTGGATATGTTGGTTTAGCGGATTGTATTTTCTAGTTGAAATTGAACGCATCGTGATGCAGTAACAAGCTGTGAAGAAGATGATGGATTTCATATCTTTTTATATATATTATAAGCTTTTCAGATGTTAATTACTGATATTTTATCCAAGGTGTGTGCATGCCTTACTTTAACAATTATAAAGGTCTATACTTAGTTTAGAAGAACCACTGCTTACTTTAAGTTTTAAATACAATCTCACAAGAACTAATATTAAGCTTATCAGCTCACATTTCATATACCATATTTCCGGACTATAAGTCACACCTTTTTGCCTAATTTGCATGCCCTGCGACTAATAGACAGGTGAGACTTGTTTATGGATTGTTTCCCATATTTTTAGAGCAATTTTTGGCTCAAATATGACCAATTTTCCATTTTGGCAAAAATGGTGCAGCACCACTTTCGGCCGCTAGGGGTGCAGTGCCACCTTTGTCCGCTAGGGTACACCAACCGTTCCCACCTCATGTGTCCGACGAGAGCCTCCTCTGGTCGAATTCACTCTCTCGCAGCCCGGCCTCCTGCTCTGGAGGTATGAACTATAGCTACTTCGCTGTTAGCTCAGTGTTTGTTAGCAAAATAGGTCAAGAACCACAGGACAGATTTTGATCAAACTTACAGAACGTAATCACTAGATGGATATTCACAACTGCTTAGCTTTATGAGATGTTTGAGATAAAATTCAATGCTTTATAGACGAAAATGTGTCACAGTTAGCTTCGTTGATTTTTCCTTGTACGTTTGAGCAAATAGCTCATAAACCACACAGCAGATTTTTTTTCAAACTTACAGAAAGTAATCACTAGATGTACATTTCCAAACTGTTAGCCGTTGGAGTGATTTGAGATAAAATTCGATGTTTTATAGACGTAAATGTGTCGCGTTAGCTTCGTTGTTTTTCCTTGTACTTTTTCAAAGCGAAAAAATTTAAATCCAGCAGATTTGACCATTACGTTAATTTATTAAGGAACGGTTAAGCTAAGACACATGTTTGCTATAATTTTCAGCAGACAAATAATTGTTTTACCGTGTTAATCTTGTGAAAAGTCCTTCCGTGCATGCTTCTGGGGTCGTCATTTTCAGCAGGGCAAATGATGCGCTGACGCGTCGCGTCGCGTAGCGGTGACGCATAATAGATGCGACTTATATAAAGGTGTGACCTGTTTATGGATTTTTTCAATTTATTGAAAATAATTGGACAAAGCAACTTATATAAAGGTGCGACCTATAGTCCAGAAAATACGGTAATCACAAAGCTAATCAAACATTCTGATTGGGCACCTCGAACAGGTAAGATAATGATGCCTCACTTCTGCGCAGGGAACAAAATGCTTCTTTGTCCTGAACAGAACTGAAGCCCATGGGCAGAATGTGTAGGCCTCAAGCCTCAACATTCACCAACCATAAAATAAAGATAAATCACAAAAACATAAGTTTAATACAACTGATTAACAGTAATCATTCATAGTTCTAACAATACTTAGCAAACACTACCGTATTCGTCGGTGTATAACACACAGTTTTTTTGCTCATTTGAATGTCCTGCGTATTAAACACCGAAGCGTGTTATCTATGGATTTTTTCCCATATTTTTAGACCCATTTTTGGCTCTGATTCGCCATTTTTCAGTTTGGCCTTAAAATGGTGCAGTACCACTTTTGTCCGCTAGGGAGAAACTTCTAGACCGTTTCTAGCTCATGTGTCCGAAAAAAGCCTCCTCTAGTCGGACTGACTCTGTCGCTGCCCGTCCCCTGCTCTGGATGTAGCTGCATTTAGCTGTGAGGTTCGCTGTTTTTGTTAGCAAGATAACTCATAAACCACACTGCGGATTTTTTAATCCAGCTGATTTGAACATTCCGTTAGTTTGGTTAAGCTCAGGAGCCCGTGTGCTATAAAGTCAGCTAAGAAATTTTTTGTAAGCGTTTATTTAGCTAAATTTAAAGAAAGAAAGCGTCCGACCCGCTTGCATGAAAATCGGCGAACTACTTTTTTAAATCCAGCTGGTTTGAACATTTCGTTAGTTTGGTTAAGTTCAGGAGCCCGTTTGCTATAAAGTCAGCTAAGAAATATATTTTTTCTCGCAAAGAAATAATAGTTTTTACCGTGTTATCTTGTGAAGTTCTTCATACTTGCTCGCTTCTGTGGCCGCCATTTTAAACAGGGCAAATGAGGCATTGACGCGTCGCGTAGCTGTGACGCATAATAGATGCGTATTATACAACGAAGCGTGTTATTTACGGATTTTTCCAATATTTTGACAATAATTGGACAAAGCGTATTATACACAGGAGCGTATAATACAACGGCGAATACGGTAATTAGAACAGATTAACACTTAGTATAATTTCAGTAACAGAAGTGAACAAAACTCATATTAACAGATTCTTTAGCCAGGTCATAAATTTAATCTACTGTATTTTCCGGACTATAGATCGTGTTTATTTTTGCCTAATTTGCATGCCCTGCGACCTATAGAGAGGTGAGACCTGTTTATGGATTTTTCCCCATATTTTTAGAACAATCTTTGGCTCAGATATGACCGTTTTTCATTTTAGCAAAAAATGGTGCAGTACCTCTTTTGTCCGCTAGGGTACACCGACCGTTCCCACCTCATGTGTCCAGAAGGCAGCCTCCACTGGGCGGACTGAAGGCTGGTTTGTACTTCTTGTTACACGTCTTTTACCCCCCGTTGAGTGAAACAAAGTTGCGCAACTTCGGTCTGCACTCCCGCTGCGATCCCCCGGTGACAGCTGTCTTGTACATGGCCCCCTGTCAGAACTCCGAGACGCGGAGGATGCAGCTCGGAGCGTGTGATTGGTTCAAAGTTTGTGGGCATTTTTTGTTTGCGCCTTTCAGCGCGAGCTGTATTTCATTAAAATATAACTACAGAAACGCCAAAAAAATTGTGTTGGCTGAATATATATATTAGTGTTTCTGAATTAAATTTTTGTTAACAACTGATTACAAATCAGCTTATTTCAGAACGCACTGGCTGTGCAGTGCGAAAATGGCTTTCCAGATGCCAGTTTTTGTTTTTTGCTTTGACATGGATAGTTTTGAAGAGAAACTCGCCGAGGTGGGAGTGTGCGTGATGTATGCAGTGGGAGAGAAGAGGGAGGGATTTCTATAATGCATTCCCCACGTCTTTTCAAAGTATAAACACTCAATGCGGTCGGTGACACACACGCAATTACGTCATCGCTGGGCTGCAGCCGCACGTCTCACATGAAGTATAAACACTCAATGCGGTCGGTGACACACACGCAATTACGTCATCGCTGGGCTGCAGCCGCACGTCTCACATGAAGTATAAACAAAGCTTCATTCTGTCGCAGCCCGGCCTCCTGCTCTGGAGCTCTGACACTTCCAGAGAGTCCACGACCGTTCCCACCTCATGTGTCCAAAGGCAGCCTCCACTGGTCGGATTGACTCTGTCGCCGCCCGGCCTCATGCTCTGGAGGTAACCACTGAGCTGTGTTTGTTAGCTGTGTTTGTTAGCAAGATAAGTCAAGAACCACATGACAGATTTTTATCAAACTTAAAGAAAGTAATCACTGTATGGACATTTACAACTGACTAGCTATATGAGATGTTTGAGATTTCTTTTTAAAAAATCAATGTTTTATAGATGTAAATGTGTCGCATTAGCTTCGGGTTATTTTCCTGCTACTATTTGTCTGAATAACTCATAAACCACACAGCAGATTTTCTTGAAACCTACAGAACGTAATTATTTGGTATTCAATTACAAACTGTGACCTGTATGAGACATTTGAGCTAAAATTCGACGTTTTATAGACGCAAACGTGTCGCGTTAGCTTCGGGTTATTTTCCTGCTACTATTTGTCTGAATAACTCATAAACCACACAGCAGATTTTCTTGAAACCTACAGAACGTAATTATTAACGTAATTTACAAACTGTGACCTGTATGAGACATTTGAGCTAAAATTCGACTTATTTATAATTTATTTTCGCAGTGCACGCGACCGTTTGGAAGATGTCAAAGCGAAACAATTTATATCCAGCAGATTTTACCATTTCGTGAATTTATTAAGGAAGGGTTAAGCTCAGGAACCCTTGTGCTATGATGTCAGCTATAATTTTTAGCAAACAAATAATTGTTTTTACCGTGTTAATCTTGTAAAGTCCTTCCGTGCTCGCTCGCTTCTGTGGCCACCATTTTCAGCAGGGCAAATGAGGCGCTGACGCGTCGCGTAGCGGTGACGCATAATAGATACAAACAAAATAAAGGTGCGATCTGTTTATGGATTTATCCAATTTATTGCCAATTATTGGAAAAAGCGACCTATAGAACGGTGCGATTAATCAGGCGGAAATTACGGTAATCTTTCAAGGCTGTCTACTGGCTCTTAGAGGGGCCGGCTCATTTTTACCATAGTAACCTAAAATCTGCATGAGTGGATGATCTTACTGTCATTCACACAGTTCAACCAATCAGAGCCTGATCACAGGGACCTCTATAAAAGGGCATGCACACCACACCTCCTTGAGCCAAACTTTTAGGCAACACAGCAGAACGGTTCATGTGTCATTTTGTTCCAATTATATGCATATAATTAACTTTGTTATACTCTGCATATCTGTAACTTCTGTGTCCAAATAAATCTTTAAATTTAAGGTGACGTGTCGGCTGTTTTGAAGCACGTCTGGCAGTTTCCTTCAAGAGCAAGATTTTAAAAAATCTGAATCGTGGACAGCTTGACCACAGGATCCAAACAGTTCCTAACCGGCTTAGCTCCACACTTCACTTTAGACTGCAGTAAATAAATACATACCTGTGTAACCCTGATGTTTGGTTTGATACCAGTGAACTGATGAATCGCTCACCCAGGAACTCTTCTCAGTTTCACAACATTTATTAACATGAACTTCATCTGAAACAGAAAAAAACATGTGGTTGGTGGTGGTCTGACATGTAGCTCCTGCCCCAACTCTGAGAACGTCAGGCAGTAAAAAATGCTGTCAAGCCAGTCTCCACTTCCAAAATGATGGTTTTGTTGTGCACACAAACACTATGAATTATGGTAACCTTTAGCGAGTTTTCAAAATAAAAGTTGTTAATGACGTCATACTTGCTGTTGTTACAATATTATTTGTGGATGATTTATTTATATTATTATTTATTATATAATATGAGAACTGTTACCATCAGGGAAAAGGTACAGATCAATCAAGACAAGAAAAAACAGATTTAAACATAGTTTTTATCTGTCCACCGTTACTGAACTTAACAAAATCTGTAATGAAAACTGAATAAGGGACAACTGGTGTAATATCAATCTGCTTGTGTTGCACATTTGGAGCGTTTCAAACCTGTTATTAACTTTAATACAGTTACTGTATATTTTTATATTGTTTTATATTTTACTGTTTTTACTTTTGTTCTGGGAAGCAAACCCAGATTTCACTGTATTCATGTGCAATGATAATAAAGGTCTCTTCTATTCTATTTTGCAGCAGGTTTTGAATTGTCTTCTGCTGAACTTGATCCACCACAAAGACTGTGTGGTTCACAGAGTTTCTGCACAAATCAAAATATGAAACTTTAAATTAAAATGTTCTCAGAGAACAATAAGTATAATTTTTATACACACTAACCAGAAACCTCCAGTGATTTTGGTCGACATGGACAAATAACACAAAGCTCTTGTAATTCTCAAAATTTACCAGTAAAAAGAAACACTTGATGTTAAAATGCTATAAATGTCATTTCTGAAATTAATGTACAATTTTAACTGTTATTTTTCCAAATGGTTATCGTCTCTTAAAAATATTAAACATATAAATAATTTTAAATTAAGCATTCCTGTTTTTACTTGAACTATGTTGCATTTAAAAGAGACAAACTTTCTGCACAGTAATGATGTGATTTGTGGTAAAGTCGTACTTACCCTCACTGTTTCTACAACATCCTGAAGAACGAGCAATAAACACAGCAACTTGGGGAAAATTACATGAAAAATTTCCAACTTTGGAGGGCCTTTATTTTGAAATTCCACATGAGATCTTGGTGACATTTGGTGAGCAACATCTGGAGATGTTCTACAGTCAGCCTGAAGTGAGACTGGTCACTGGAAACTAAGAGTTTTGTTTTAATATTAATGGAAACTTCAGGGAAAACAATTTAACATTCTCACATAATGAACATACAAATAACCACAAAACAGAGACAAAAGTTAAATATTATGGATCCATATTCACAGGAGGACATTAAAAATCATTTCTGAACATAGACCAGCAAGAATGACTTCAATCATCTAGAGTCAAAACATGAAAAACACATTGAAGTTTTTTATTTATTTAACTTAGCAACACAAAAAGTTCTCTACTCTTTGGATATGGGGGCGACATTCAAACTTTTAGTGGAAACAGCTGAGCAGGAATGTTGGTCCCATTACAGCTTCCAGTGCTAACATGTGTTTTATGTACAGAGTTTGTACCAACAGGAGACACAGATCAGCTTTTATTTTGAAAGAACCTCGCAAGCGTGACTGATTCATGGTGTTAGCGCGTGCACAACCAAACCGCGTGAGCGCTGACTTTTAGAAGTGGAGGCTGCTGGACCGAAGTATAATATTGAACAATTTTACTAGAAATTACAACCATACCTGTTAGAGAACAAACATGTGGTTGGTGGAGGTCTGACGTGAAGCTCCTGCTCCTACACAGAAAAACACACACACAGTCACGAGACTAGATTATCCAAGCACGTGACAACGAGACGTAGCTGCTAACAGCTACACATGCTAACAGCTACACATGCTAACAGCTACACATGCTAACAGCTACAGATGTTAACAGCTACACATGCTAACAGCTACAGATGTTAACAGCTATAAATGCTAACAGCTACAGACGTTAACAGCTACACACGCTAACAGCTACAGATGTTAACAGCTACAGATGTTAACAGCTACAGATTTTAACAGCTACACATGCTAACAGCTACACATGCTAACAGCTACACATGCTAACAGCTACAGATGTTAACAGCTACACACGCTAACAGCTAGAGATGTCAACAGCTACAAATTTTAACAGCTACACATGCTAACAGCTACACATGCTAACAGTTACAGATGCTAACAGCTACACAGGCTAACAGCTACAGATGCTAACAGCTAAAGGTGCTAACAGCTACAGATGCTAACAGCTATACATGCTAACAGCTATACATGCTAACAGCTACACATGCTAACAGCTACACATGCTAACAGCTACATATGCTAACAACTACAGATGCTAACAACTACACATGCTTTCAGCTGCAAATGTTAACAGCTACACATGCTAGCTACAGATGCTAACAGCTCCACATGATAACAGCTACACATGCTAACAGCTACACATGCTAACAGCTACAGATGCTAACAGAGTGAACTAACTTCCTCTCCACAGACAAGAAGCTGCAGTGTTACAAGCCTCTGGCAGCAGCAGCTTGGAACTAAATCACAGAATAAAGTATTTGACTCACGAGAAGTCTTTTTTCATCAGTAATTGAAATAAATCACGGAGCTAAATCCAGACGTAGCTTCTCATCAGAAGGAAACTCTGTATCTTGTAGCTTCCTTTGTTTCTCTGCTGTAAACCTTGGAGGGTGTCACGGGCAGAGGTGGAAACTCTGCTTCCATCCCCTCATCAACATCTGGGCTAATATAATCATGCATGCTGGCAGCGGTCGAACTTTTAGATCCAGCTAGCTTGTTGTTAGCTACGCTAGCGGTGGATAGTTTGCTGGACTCGTGTTTTCTTCTTTCTGCACCTTCACATCACTCTACAGTGTCTATACACTTATTATGGTACCTTGTCAGCAGAATGTCTCCTTGTAGCGAACAACTCCCTTTAATATATGAAAATGTGTCGATTGAACATCAGAGCTCCCAAACTGCGTCCGCCATCTTGAACACCTCCTCATCAGGAAAACAGAGGCCGAGCTGGTGACGTCATGTCCACATGTTTACCAGCAGCCACCAAGTACACCTCGCTGCAGCTTGCAGATGACGGCGGTGTCAGTCCCGGAAGTGGTTATTGCACTCCGGAAATGAAGGGGGCGCTAGTGGCGCTGGGGGCGCTAGTGGCGCTATTAAAACACGCAACAACAACAAAATGAATGGAAATTAATATTTTAAAGGCACTAGTGGCGCTATTCTAAAAAAAAACAATGGAAGTTAATATTTTAAAGGCGCTAGTGGTGCTATTACCATTTTTTTTAATGGAAATTAATATTTTAAAGACAAATGTTTATGTTTATTAAATTTGTTCATTTTTTTTACATTTTAAAGGCACTAGTGGCGCTATTCTAAAAAAATAAATAATGGAAGTTAATATTTTAAAGGCACTAGTGGCGCCATTCTAAAAAAAAATGGAAGTTAATATTTTAAAGGCGCTAGTGGTGCTATTACCATTTTTTTAATGGAAATTAATATTTTAAAGGCAAATGTTTATGTTTATTAAATTTGTTCATTTTTTTTACAAATACAAGACAATCCCATAAATGATAATGTACAAAATATAAAAATAAAAATGAAAGGTAGCAGAAAGAAGAATGAATCTTATTATATCTGCCCCTTTTTTCCAACAGTCAGATTAAACAATAATAATCTTCAACCAACAGTACAAAATGACTAACTCTTTCTAATTCTCTAACTAATACAATACACATTACGCTATTTCATATATATATTTTTAACACATTCGTTTTGATCATTTTCTTAAATGTAAACATTGACTTGGCATTTTTAACTACATTCTCCAAGCCATTCCATAATCTAATTCCCTGGATTGAGGTAGAACGTCCCTTCAAACTAGTTCTGAATTGTGGTTTTACAAACATCTCTGTCCCCTTAAGATTATAACAACTTTGTCTTTTAACAAAATGCATTTGGATATTTAAAGGTAATGCATTATTTGGAGCCCTATACATAACTGATAAAATATTATAGTCTACCAAATCATGGAACTTCAATAACTTCAGTTGATAAAATAATGTACAAATGTACATTAGGAACACTATCCATCCATTAATTATCATACATGCACACTTATCCCTATTACAATTTTTTTAATGGAAATTAATATTTTAAAGACAAATACATTACATTAGGAACACATTTATCCATCCATTAATTATCATACACACACGCTTATCCCTATACTGTAGTGGGTTTGCCAGGGCTGCATTCCAAAAACTATAATATGCTTGGTTGCAGGTGAGCCCAAATATTATTGTTGTTTACCATAATGTGTCATTGGAAACTTCATAAACTGCACTCAAATATCCAATTGTTTCAAAACCCAAAGGGATTAATTAACACTCAGAGAGAGAAAGTAGTTTTTAGAACGTTTGTCAAGAAATGATCTTCAGCAGTCGGATCCCGGCAGTAGACGTTGCAAGAATGGTTCACTGTGGATGAATAAATTTGATTCTATATGAAAACATTTTTAAATAGTCACCGGATACATAAATTAAGCCTGTGTGTAAATTGTAACAGTCTTCAGTTCAGCCAATCAGCTCATCATGCGCCTCCGGTGTCGGTCTCCTCTAATTACCCTTCATAAAGTCCGGCTTGATGTGAACAACTGCTCCTCACCTGAGTTTTCCATCACCTCCACTCGGTCTCCACCGTCGCTGAGCATACCTTTAATTTTTGTATTTATTGTATGTTTGTAACTGAACATGTGTTCCCTGCAAGTTGGTGGTTGCTGGATGGACAGGTGGCTGTGTTCCCTGCAAGTTGGTGGCTGCTGGATGGACAGGTGGCTGTGTTCCCTGCAAGTTGGCATCTGGTGGATGGACAGGAGTCTGTGCTGATGCCCAGCTGGACACCATGTTGACAGTCATAGTGTGTTTCACCAAATGATTCAGAAACCTGTCCCTTCTGTCAATGGTTAACAAACAGTATGGGCAATGAAAGTGTGTCTGTACAGGGTAGGCCACAGCTGAAGATATGGAATTCTGCAGTAACAAAAAGAAATGAATAAAATTTAAAATAACATCTATATAAACTACAGATATGTTTAAACAAGAAATGGTTCATTCCCACTCAAAATAGAGCAAGGACACAGTGTAATGTAATAGCTACAAACATACAACAAAAATGTAATAACACATCAGGAAATATACAAATGATTTGTTTAAAAAAAGGCATGTCTGAAATGAATCACTTTATGTTCTTTAACATTATTCTTCCAGTTTTGCACGATTCAACAAGTAATTTTATGAGTCACAATGGCTTCCAGGTAATAAATTTATACAGCAAACAGAACCTATTTTAACCCATAAATAAACATGACACGCAGATAAATGTTGTTTATGTTAGGTTTCTTCTAACATTAGTTTGTTGACTTATGTATACTAAAAATATATTGAAGTAGAGGGTACTACACCCACCTATGATGGCAGCTTGTAGTTTATTTAAAATAAAATAAAAAAGACTTTCCAGAAATGTTGGTGTACAAAAACATATAATATTTAAAAAAAGATGAACATTTAATGATAAAAAACCACTATAAAACTGTTAAGAATGTAAATAAATAAATAGAATAAATAAATAAATTATAGTGTAAGTGTAGTTTCACATACCGTTATGTGGAACCGTAGGGGACAGCAATATAAATGAAAAAAGTTTTAAGAAGGTAAAAATACCAGGCTACAGCGATCATGAAAACAGCGCCCCCTTCATTTCCGGAATGCAATAGCACCACTTCCGGGACTGACACCGCCGTCATCTGCAAGCTGCAGCGAGGACCCTCTCAAACCACCCACCACCTCAGGACGCCTGTGCGCATGCGCAATGACATCGAACAGGTGCAACGTCTATCCAGTCTTTGTCAAAAAGAAAAGAAAATACAAGCGACGTTCAATCCCCCGCTGTGTTTCCCTGTGAGGCAGTTCTCAGTCAGCAGGATAAAAACGGCACATTGCTTCTGGTTTGGGGGAAATAAAGAGGCACGAGCCTGTTGTGTCGCGTGCTGGATGTCCGTCACCTCGAGGTATGACCGTGACGCTTTGATGGATGGAGACAGGAGCAACAAATGAGTTAAGAACCGAGTGTTTCATGTAAAGGTGGAATACATCTTTGCTTACATTTAAAGCTCAATAAAAAAACACAACGTTTAGCCTTTGAGAAGCACAACAAAGCGCTCACCTGCCGCTCAGGTCACCTTTTATCCGGATGCTTCTCGCGTCACAAGATGCAGCAAAACCCCTTCCAGCGGCAGCTTCACGCGCAAACTGCTGCCTTCGCCTAAAACGGCTCCCGTAGGGTTACAAGCTGCGCCATTGTTCACCTGCAACTGGTCCTGTGTCCTCAGGGGGATTGTCCAGATCTGTGAAGCGTCTTTCAGTCTCCAAGCCCTGGAGTTAATGTCGTAAACATGAAGCAGCACACAAGAAGAGGCGAGCCCAACTGGCGCATGAGCGCTCGCTGGTGTAATGGCGACATCTAGCGGCAGCTACTGCGAATAACAGTCACCCCAAAGAAATCCATAAAACGCATCTTTATTTCCACTCAGATCTTTATTTCAAATACTCTTTGTTTGATACAAATTATGTACAATTTCATTGAAAGAACAAATACATATTGTCACAAATTGAGGCGCACACACGTAAGGAAAAGACAGATTTGCATGCACATTAAAGAATCAAGTGTTTAGACTGTGTCCAGTGTCCAGTGCAGGTTGTCTTGTGAAGGTTTTGATTAGGGGGGGGAGGGATACAGGGCTCATTTACCAGGGTTCAACACTGTCAGTGCTGCAAGAGAGAGAAAAAAACATCAATGTTTATGTAGTTTTAATTCAGACCGATATGAGACACATAAAACTTTTGTCAGATTAGCTGCTTTGGTGTCAATATTACAGTATTTTAAAGCTATATTGCACTGACACCCGTATTGTAAAGACAAATTAGATTTTTAAATCCCACGCATCCTTTTTTCATTACTCTGGACCACAGGTCTGCAACCTTTACGATCAAAAGAGCCATTTCTGCCACTTTGTTCACTAAATTAAACATGTCCGGAGCCACAATACCTGCTACAACTGGGATTCTCAACTGGTGGCCCACGGACCACGTTAAGTTTGTTGGAGGGCGCTTTTCTGGACAATTGGGGTGATTTTATCAAACTAAAAATATCTAATGATTTTTACGTTTATTGATATTTTTACATTCTAAGACAAAATAAAAGATGAGATTCTTGTAAAGAAGGAAAAAAATAATGTAGTTTTTGCCCAGTTTCTGAAAACTAAAACAATAAACTATGCATTCTTATGTGATTTTTTTTTAATTGTAGAAAAATTATGTATCCTACTTTGAAGAAATAAATTGTAAAGTGAAAGTGAGTGTGTTTTACTCCTTGTAATGTTTCTAGTATTCATATATTTGCTAAATAAATTACAGGAAAACTGCTCAAACCCTTTTAGTTGTTATAACAACCAATAAAATGCAGTTTTCAGTTTTGGTCAAAGGTTGAAAGAGCCGCTGCAGAGAGACCAAAGAGCCACATGTGGCTCCAGAGCCGCAAGTTGCAGACCCCTGCTCTAGGGCTTTAATAATAAATGTAGACCAGTAAAACCTGCAGCAGCATGATAACACGCTCAAACTGGATTCAGGTTTACACTTGTCACTTTTGTTGGACTCAGGGAGAATCCCACATGTCGTTTTCTCACCGTGGCTCTGTGTCTTGACTAGAATCGGCCCCGAACAACAGCCAGGCCACCTCCTGCTCAGGGGACGACCTCTTCCCATACCTGCAAGAAGAAAATCAAACACCTGTATGTAATGGCAGCAATCTACCATCAGAGGAAAGGTCTTTTCAAAGTGCTCTCTCAGCTGTGACCTCCATCAACCCTGCTTTTCAGTGACAAAAGGTAAACTGCAAACACCCCGCAGAGCCTTTGTGCTTCTTTCTGCAATCCAGTCTCAATCAGACGTACAATTATTTACAGTCTGCTCTGACTTTGATTCTGAACTGAGGACTAAACCTTTGCAGATGTGCATCCAGCTGCAGAGAGGAGTAAAATTATTGTTCAGCCTTTTCAGCTAAAGAGAAGCTAAAAGAGGAGTGATGTCACTCTGATGAGGACATGACCGCAGTGGTGTAGTCTACGTGATACTCGGGTATATGGAGTATACCCACTAGAAAAACTTAAGAATTTCAGTATACCCACTTAAAAGTGCCCAATGGTACATGACATACCATTAGGTACATGTCATTGATACGTTAAACGACAGTTAAACACTTCTGTAACAATCTATTGGTGTGCAGTGCTTTTCTTTGATACTGTTTTATAAATTATATAACATGTTTTTAATACAAAGCCAGCTGTTGTACAAAGTTTGTTGTTCATTTATTCAAATATAAGCATCAGAGAAATTTGGAACTGTTCAATATGCTTAAAATCAAAATAAATTGACGGTTACACTTTACTAACCAGTCAGTAAACCAGTTTGGTTTCTAAGCACGGTATGCCCACTACAAAAATGTAGACTACACCACTGCCTCAAAGTGCTCACTGACTCACTGATGGAGTGCTTTAAAGTCACTCCTCTGGGAGTGGAGCCTTAAACTATGTCAAATGGACCATAAATAATAATATTAATAATAATAATCTCAACCATGACGTCTTGGTTGGGTTTTTATTTTAGTTTTTGTTTCAAACGAGCCTGACCTCTGTCTGGTGATGAGGTTGACGTAATGCCTGACAGCAGCGTGGTACTTGGCCCAGTCCTCCGGTGAGGCGTGGGTTCCGGGGCTCTCCGGTTTGGGGGGGTAGGCGTCCGCAAAGCCGCTCCAACACACCAGCAGGCAGAGGAGGAGAGCCGCGAACATCAGCCATGATCTCAGCATTCTGGCCATCTGAGGAGAGAAAACAAGAAATGACAGCAACTTTACGCAAAAAGAGGAGTTTCAGCTGCGCGCGCCGTGCGTCAGAGAGGACTTACAGTTTGTGAGTGTTGAGCTGCTGTTGTCCCCTCGGTGCTCCTGTCCTGCTTCTTCTGTCTCCTCAGTCCACAGACTTTGATATATATAGAGGGACGGACACCTGATGCGCTCTGAGGAACACTGTAACCACTCCTCTCTCCGTGCGCAAGAGCGCTGCGTAAAACCATGGCCAATTACCTCCACAACAACTTTCACACACCCCTCCAGCTCTGTTTCAAGTTTAACTAAAGAACATGTGAGGAATATGAAAGAATATGAAGAAATATGAAGAAATATGAAGAAGAAATGTGTTTGTTTTTATGGTGCGTGATGGTTTTACTGCACAAACAGTGGTTTTAAAGCCTGCTCGGTTTCCAGATTTCATTTTTCATTTCATTTTTCATTTTATGGATTCGTTCATTTTATAATAAAAAGACACAAAATAAAACAATTTAACACAGAGATAACAGAAAATTAAAATATAAAATGAAAGGTGGCAGATGAAGAAAAAATCTTATTATATCTGCCCCTTATTTTCTAACAAACAATTCAAACAAACAAGTTCATTAAACTTTACAAAAATAAAAAACTTAAACTATAACTCATTAGCTCCCTTAAAGGTTCAGTATGCAGTTTCTGTAGAACTGCAGCACTTAGAAATATTTTCAACAGGCAAAGCATTCTGATCCCTCCCCCTCAGAGCCATATATGGCTCTGCTCCACCTGGCCCTGCTGAAATTCAAATTCAAGCTCTGTTTTTATTGGCTGATTCAAATTCAAGCTCTGTTTTTATTGGCTGGTTACAAACTCTGTTTTTATTGGCTGGAAAATGGCGGGTCACCTTTTCTTTTTAGAAATGCTTATTTACCACCTGGAGAAGCAAGGGGACAATATTTTTTTTTATTTTTTTTTCAGAGATTACCTGGCTAACGTCAGTCTGTCAGGAGGTAGTGACAGATTGAAGAAATATGTTTATAAAAAAAGCTACATACTGAAGCTTTAATCACAAGAATTACTAAACTTGTGTCTTCGTTAAACATATTTCCTTAACAATTTATCCTTGATCTTTCTTTTAAATATAGGTATTGATTTAGCTTCTTTAATGTCAGTTTAGTGTCTCAGATCAACGCACCAGCAGGAATGTGTGTTTTTATCATCAGTTAAAATCCCATCGTTGCTTGAAGGAATGCATATCGCCCGCCACCTTCCATGTCGGAGTTTTAAACTAAGCGCGTCTTACCATCAAATGAGTTGTATCTGTGTTGGTGGCCAAACAATGGATGAGCAATCTCAGACAATTTTCATATAGCTACACGTGGTGTAGCTGTGTGTCATCGACCACTAACTTTTAGCCCAATATCTGTACAACTGACTGCGATACAGCCATTTTGGTGTTGGATAAGTTTGATTGGCTGCAGCGGCCACCTTAAACTCAATTGACTCTAGAAGGCAGTGAGCTACAGATGTACACCTGGTGGTTAACTTTATGAAAGTTTTATCAAAATACAGTTAGTAGTTCACGAGATGACAGACTATAGCTGACCACAACAATTTTAAAGTAAAAAAAAAAAATTTGTCACACTGTTAGAGCTCAGAGTAGTATAGGGGTTAACCCTAACCCTAACCCTAACCCTAACCCTAACCCTCAGCAACCACCACACAAAGTTTTCCTTAAACATCTCTCAAATTGATTGAGTTACACCCGATTTTATGTTTTTTGGGGTAAGAGAGCTGAGGCAACCATCTTGAACGGTAATGATTCCAAAAATGAAACAGCTGGAGAAGTGCATGTGCCAAGTGGTTTATGAGATATTTTTCTAACAGACAGACATAGCTGACCACAACAATTTTAAAGTTTTAAACAAAACTGTCAAACGAGCTGTTAGAGCTCAGATTATGTGTTAGGGGGTTGGTCTCAACAACCACCACACCAAGTTTTCCCTAAATATCTCTCAAATTGATTGAGTTACACCCAATTTTATGTTTTCTGAGGGAAGAGAGCTGAGGCAGCCATCTTGAACGAAAATGACTCCAAATGTGAGACTGTTGGAGAAGTGCATTCAATAATTATTTTCTGGGAGTTACATCAAAATATGCCAAGTGGTTTATGAGATATTTTGCTAACAGACAAAATATACATACACAGAAACACCAGATCAGTAGATAATTTTAGCTCAGTAGTGAACTGCCTGTCTTCATTACTCTGTGCTACATTTCAAATGTGTTCTTACCGACAAGGTGCAGATACAAGGCGAACCAAATAAGACTTTGTTTTCTTTAAAACATATTTCAATCTGCTCACTGTCATTTTCTGAGATTTTTTATAATTGATGCTTCTTTAATAAGATAGAAAGTACCCAGTTGTTCACTTGAAGCAGAAACTTTTGACTGTAACACCAGCAGGAAGCTCCGTGAAGGAGTTCCTGTCTGGGCGTTCTGCGGTGAGTCCCCCGTGCACTCATCAGGCCTGCATGCATTATTCAAACAGTGATGAAGCTTTTAATCTGGTGTGCAGAGCGAGCTCATAGAGCACGCGCAGATCAATGTGTGACGCAGCCTAAACGTGTCCAGTGATTTGGGGAAAGTCATCTGATGCTGGAAATGTCTAAAGATTGAATTAAACGACTCACATCCAGACCATTGAGACTTGGACCTGCACAGAAACATCTGAATGGGGACGTTAAAGGGATTAATGCGGTGTTTCCACGCGAGCTCGTTTATGGTGCGACCGGTGCGGTATAGCTCCGGTTTATCTTCACGGTCTGCTGTTCAGGCCGTGACGCCCCGCCGCTCTTATCCTGCCGTCTCTTTCGGAGCACGCGGGCAAACATTCGCAGCTGACTTTAAGGAGCGTTAAAAGCTTCTTTATTTTTCTGCGCCCCGTTTCTTTGTTGATGACGTCGACGCAGCGCCGCACCCAATCAGTCCCATCAGGTGCTTCAGGTCTTTGTCCGTTTGAAGCTTTACGTCTTGAGATGTTGCTTCGTGTTCGTTTGTGCCTTAAAAACATGATGCTGCCACCCCTGTACTTGACAGCTGGGGTGGTGCTGCTTTTTCTCCAAATTGAACAATGGTCGTCATGGCCAAACAGTTCAGTTGTACAGTAGTCCCTCACTCTTTCGTGGGTTTTTTCAATGATTGTCAACTTTAATAGTTTTCCCGTGATTGGGACGGTATGGGGAAAATGTTAATGTAAAAAAATACTTCAGATAGGTGCTATCATTTTGTAGTTTTCTTTCAATAAGCGTAAACCGTATTACCGGTCACAAAGAACTACACCACCCAGAAGCCAACAGTGTTTCTGACCGCTGCTTTCTGCTGAAATGGAGGGACAGATTTTGCAACGTAAATCTGTGCTATCTATGAAGCTCACAGAACTGGCAGGAAAGTTGCAAATAATCCTGGAGCTTCCTGAAGCTCAGTTACCCACGCGCACATCAACCTGGATGGGGCGGTGGACTTTGTCGCTGCAGGGTAGTTCTGCAGAACCAAAACCGAGCCCGACCTGAACCGAGCTGCTGTTCTGCAGAGCTGGGGAGTAACATTTAATAGCTACATTTATGTATGTTGTTAAAATGGCGTAGGTTTCCCTCCTTTGGATTTATGATAACTGGATTCTGCTTTTTGGAGTTGGTGGAAATCTGTATTGTCGACAAATTCGGAAACATCAGCAGCTGTTGAAGCTGTCTGGAATGTGTGTGCCGGGCTTGGCAAAACTCAGACTCTGTGCAAATGTTAGACTGTAAAATGCAGACGCGGAAATTAACGAGCTAGGCCTGACCCAAAACAGTGTTGAAATATGAATCTGGCTCTGGCCTTGGAAGGTTGACTACCTCAATTTATCCTTGGATGTCATGGAAACAAGACGCTCGGATCCCCTACTACACCCCCCGTCCCCCACAAGAGCATCTGTGGACACTTATCAGACTGGCTGAGAGACACTGCAACATCTTTATCAGGACTATGGAACTATATGGAAGCTGCAAAATTTATTATGTCTCTCTATGTTTCTTGCTGTGGTAGTAATTATTAGGCCCGAGCAGCTAAGCGCTGCGAAGGCCTATTGTAATCGCTCGATTTCTTCATTATTTTTCCGTCACTTCGCGCAGCTGTTTGGGGCCTTTAACATGTTCAAAAACTCACCAAACTTCACCCAAAATTGTCCCCCAACTAAAATCTTTGGATTCTGGTGTAATCGCAAGTGGGCGTGGCCAAACTGCTCTATAGCGCCCCCTGGTACATAGGTAGATCTCCCCAATTCATGAAAAAAAGTCTCTTGGAGGTACCCTCTAAAATGCACAGGTAGGCGGCCATTTTGGGTCAAAGGTCAAATTTTGGTCATTTTTCCGTTTTACTCATGTCAAGCTTTGACAAACTCCTTCTCAGGCGTTTGACCTATCGGCTTCATTCTTGGTCAGAATGCAGTTAAGGCATGGGCCTTTAAAAGTTATCAATAAAATTGACTTTTCGTACATGTTCAGGGGGCGTGGTGGAGCGGTGAACTTGGCGTACTCGCCAAAACAAACAAAACGCTATAACTTTGTCAGTTAAAGGTCAATTGACACCAAACTTGGCATGAGGGATCCTGGTTGGATGCTTGACGATCCTATGTTGTCATAGTCTGACCTCACCTAAGCCCCGCCCCCTCAGAACAGGAAGTGACTTTTTTTGCTTGGAAAGGTCCAACTCTGGCTCTCTTGACCTAATCCAGATGACCTTGTGTCACATGACTGATAACAAGTTGGTCTCACTTGTTTTAAAGCGCCAAGGGTTTTCAGCAGAGGGCGTGGCCGTGGTAGCGCGGCGAAGTCACAGGTCACGCCGTAGCCATACGTTTTGCTCTAGATTCCACAAGTTTGAGCCCAGCTGCACCAAACTCACTGACATCGATCCTTGTTCACCCCCCTGCAGGATTCCAGTGCAATACTTGGTGGGCGTGGCCTAATTCCTCAACAGCGCCCTCTAGAATATTTAAAAAAAAACAGCCCCCAACCATGCTTTATCCCAGAATTATGAAACTTGGTACACATGTATATCTTGTCAGGATCTACAAAAAAGTCTCTTGGAGCAATGGTCCGAAGCCAAAAGGAAGTCGGCCATTTTAGGTCAAAGTCACAATTTTGTCTATTTCATTGACGTCATATCTGAGCGAACTCGTCCTAGAGCTTTCGAGATCCAGGCGTCAAACTCGGTCAGCACAATATTGAGGCATTGAAGGTCAAAAGTTGTTAAAATAATTTTTCTATGTCAAAGCATGTGGGCGTGGCCAAGCCTCAAATCTGGCCATTCTCCATGAAACATCAAGATGGAATAACTTCCTAATATAAGCTCCCAACTGCACCAAACTCTCTAAGATCGATATTTGTCCATCCCTCGACAGGACTGCAGTCCAATATGTAGTGGGCGTGGCCTGATTCTTCCACAGCGCCCCCTAGAATTTATTTTAAAAATCAGCCCCCAGCCATGCTTTATCCCAGAATTATGAAACGTGGTATACATTTGTAAATTGTCAGGACCTACAAAAAAGTCTCTTGGAGCCCTGGTCCAACACCAACAGGAAGTCGGCCATTTTGGGTCAAAGGGTAGTTTTGGTCACAAATTTCACACCTTTCTGGTGGTTTAAAGCCACTCTATCTCTCACGCCCATGACCTAGTCAAGATGATCCTGTGCTAGAAGGCAGATAATACATTGATCTGATGTGTTTTAAAACACTAGAAGTTTTCATTGGAGGATGTGGGCGTGGTTGTGGCAGCGTGGCGAAGACAAGACTAGCAGGCAATGCTGGAGCTCTGGAGTTTGCATGTGATTTTGAATATTTGGCAAATGCGCACCATGATATCGACTAGGCGGACTAGCTAGAGTTCCCACGCTCGCCACAATAAGGCAGGAGCGGCGCTAAGCTGCGAGGGCCTCAACGCCGCTTGCGGCTTTAATTATTATTATTTTTGCTACCTTTGATTCAGATTCTGATTAAGAGTTTAGAACATTCCAAGACTGGGGGAAGAGTTTATAAAGCCTTAAAATATATAAATACTAAAATAAATATAGCGCCATACTTCACGGTTTTTCACCTATCGTGGGGGTGTGTGGAACGTAACCCCCGCGATAATCGAGGCGGGACCACTGTAGTTTCATCAGACCACGGGACGTCTCCAAAAAGTAAAGAATTTTGTCCCTGTGTTCATTTACAATCTGTAATCTGGATTTTTTTTATATATTTGTTTCAGAGTAATAGCTTTATCATCTCCGAGTGGCCTTTCAGCCCACAGACTTGTTCCTCTGTGGACAATGGCACTCTACCAGCTTCAGCATCACCTCCATCTTTAGTCTTTGTTTTGGGATTCACCAACACTTGTGTCCCAAAACACGTTCATGTCAGGAACACCTGAAACATTCAGGCATCTAGAAACTGTACCAAGAAAGAGCCATAGTTGTTGAGGTTGACAATTCTCTCCCCGATATCTTGGTGATTACTTTGGATTTTCCCATGATGCAGTGTGTTTAAAGCGGGCCATCCACAGGTGCGCGTCCAATTAACTCCTTTTAACTGGTACCAAAACTCTGGTACTGATACGGAACTGTTAACAAAACATCACCTCTGTTTTAGAATCACCAGTGACTGAGAGCCTTCACCAGCATGAGCCAGTGTGGCTCATGCTGGTGAAGGTTCCGTCACTGGCTCCCAGTTTGTTTCCAGATAAATTTATATTTGTTTTTAAATGTCTTCATGATCTTGCCCCACAGTATCTGTCCAACCTGCTCCATTTCCTCACACTCTCTCAGGTCAGCAGATCAGCTGCCGTTGGTTGTTCCAAAACCAAAGAGAAGGCTGCTGACCGAGCGTGTTCAGTCACTGCCCCTGAACTGTGGAACGAGCTGCTGTTGCACGTCAGACAAGCTGACTCACTTCCTGTTTTTAAATCTTCTCTGAAAACACCTTTTTTCTTTGGTTTTTAATTAAGCCTGAAATGTTGGTTTTACTGTTTTTGATTTATTTTTTTTTATTGTTTTTACTATTTGCTGTTTTTATGATTTTAACAGTTCATTACTTTTACAGTTTCTATTGATTTGACTGAGAGAAACACAATTTCAATCCTGTGTATGACCTGTACATATTGCAGTTCTGACAATAAAGTTGACTTTGACTTTGACTTTATACTTTTTATACTACTATGCAAAAACTCAGGACAGTACTGTATTACACTGTTATTATTTCATTTTATGCTTATGTTCATTAAATGTTTAGTGTTTTAGTGTTGGTGTAAATGTTCATACTTTTATACTACTATGCAAAAACTCAGGACAGTGTTACACTTTTACTATTTTATGCTTATGTTTATTAAATGTTTCAGTGTTTTAGTGTTTAAATGGTTACTGTTGCACCGAGGGACTGAGAGAAACGCAATTTCAATCCTGTGTATGTCCTGTACATATTGCAGTTCTGACAATAAAGTTGACTTTGACTTTGACTTTGTGCTTTTATGTGTCGTGTACAGCACTTTGGCCAACAGTGCTGTTTTCAAAGAGCTTTATACAAAGTAAATAAAGCTGTATTATATCAAAAGCTTTCTGACTTAACCCTGCTAGATGTATCTACTTGGATTATTAAGCATGAATCGGGATATTATTTTACCATGTCAATAACTTTTATAATCTTCTTAATGTGTTAGGTACCGGTAATTGTTGCTGTAACTGAAACCTTTACTTAAGAAACCTGATCTTGATTCAGGAATTCTGATAAATTATAGTCCTGTATCTATCTAATCTAATATTCATCTAAAACATGTAAAAAAAAAAAAAGCTGCTGGTGAGTTATATGAACATCTAAAAAGAAATAATCTGTTTGAAGCGTTTCAGTCAGGGTTTAAAGCTCATCATAGTACAGAAACAGCACTGGTGAAAGTTACTAATGATATTCTCATGGCTCTGACAGTGGACAGGTGTCTACACTGGTCCTGTTAGACCTCAGTGCTGCATTTGATACAGTTGATCATAACATTCTATTACAGGGACTTGAATATGGTGCAGGCATTACAGGAACGGCTCTAATTTGGTCCACACTGCTCTCACCCACTTGGAACAGAAGGACTCCTACGTCCGTATGCTCTTTGTGGACTTCACATCTGCCTTCAACACCATGATTCTCCAGACCCTGATGGACAAACTAACCACACTAGGACTAAGTTCCTCTCTATGCAACTGGGTCCTTGACTTTTTAACCAACAGACCACAATCTGTGAAGATCCACGACTTCTCCTCCTCCACCATAACCCTCAGCACTGGCTCCCCCCAGGGCTGTGTGTTGAGCCCTCTCCTGTTCACTCTAATGTATGACTGTGTATGACCATCCAGGATGTCACATTGTAAAGTTTGCAGATGATACAGCAGTGGTGGGATGCATCACAAACAATGATGAGTCCAGCTACAGGCAGGAGGTGGAACACCTGGAGAGCTGATGCAGGACAAACAACCTTCAAATCAATGTGAAGAAGACAAAGGAGATGGTCATGGACTTCAGAAGGAATAAACACACCTACCCACCCACCCCCCAAACATAGGAGGATCTGTGGTGAAGTGGTCTCCAGCTACAAGTACTTGGGTTTACACATGAACGATAACCTCAGCTGGGGCAACAACACCACCAGCCTGATCAAGAAAGGTCATCAGAGACTCTACTTCCTCAGACGGCTGAGACGAGCTGGTCTGAGAAGTTCAGTCCTCACCTCCTTCTACAGGTGTGCAGTGGAGAGCATCCTGTGCTCCAGCATCAACGTGTGTCATGGAAGCTGCACAGAAGTCTGTTGGAGTCAGTCTCCCATCACAGACATCTACACCTCCAGATGCAGGAAGAGGGCACCTGCGTCATGAAGGACCCCACACACCCAGCACACACACTTGTTGTCCCCCTCCCCTCATGCAGATGGCTGAGGAGCATTAAATGCAGAACCACCAGGCTGAAGAACAGCTTCTACCCTGAGGCTGTTACACTCATGAATCTCTAACCACGAAAAATCACTGAAAAACTGTGAAAATCACTGTAATAACACTTGGTTGTTGATGTGTGCTGCTGACTATTCATGATGCTGATCTCATGCTGCTGATTATTTCATGTTGCTGTGTTCATTGATCCTCATCTGCTCACACAGACTCATATTCTTGCTGCTGTTGTTTTGGCAGTGGTGGAGAAAGTACTCAAACACTGTACTTATGTAAAAGTACAAATAAACAGACAAAAATGTACTCTAATAAACGTAGAAGTACCATATTAATGTTTTTACTTAAGCAAAAGTAAATAAGTACTTTGTACTTGCTTTTAAAAATACTTAAAGTATTAAAGTAAAAATACTTGCTGAATGTATTACCTAATGCAATGGTCTACAATACCATTAAGTGTGCGTACTGTGTGTCAACACTTGGTCTTCTCAATTGTGGACGTCTCCTCTCGGTCTCCGCTTTGCTTTTGCTTTGTCTTGTCTGTGAAACTGTCTGAGAGCCTCTCTTCTTCAAAATCTTCCGAATCATAACTATGGACTTCAATTTGGCCAGTTGGTCCCTCAACACAACTGATAACATTTCTTTAAACAGGCTGTAGGCGAGCTGATTTGCCCTGTTGGCATGCACACAGCTGGATATCTCATCAACTTGGAAGACTTGATGACGTGTCTATCTCTGCTGTCATCTGTGGATCTTAAGGACGCATATTTAATTGGATTTATGATAACTGGTTCCTGCTTTTTGGATTCGGCTGCTTCCTGGTCTATCAACACACAAGGAAGACGTCGGCAGCAAATCTGGACCTGGTCAGGCTGCCTGCCTTACATGATGGCTTGGTTCATGTCTCGAGAAACCAGACTTTTGGCTGAAAGGGTAAGATCTCTGGGATTTTTCTCAGGCAAGATCCATTGGACACAGACTGAAGGTAGATGTCATTAAAGGTCTGCCTGTTCCCAAAACAGTCGTGTTTATCTGAAATTTGGCTCATGTACACTCTGCATTCAGCTGCATTTTGCCGTGCTGCCCTGGTGAAATGCAGCTGATTTGACCATTGAAGTGCATTTAGTTAGTAAAATAATAATAATAATAATAAACTTTATTTGTATAGCACCTTCCTACAATGCCTTGCATTGACCAAGGTGCTTAACAGGATAAAAAGATGAATAAACTGGAATAATAAATCAATGAAAATAGAATAGGAAACAACAGCAATAAAAGAAGGCAATGGAAATAAAAAATGCTACATACTAAAATAACACTAAAATAACACAAGTAATAAAAGTTACCGGTACACACTGAAAGCTTTTTTGAACAAGTGGAAATAAAAAGGCAATGGAAATAAAAAAATGTTACATATTAAAATACCAAAAGTAATAAAAGTTACACACTGGAAGCTTATTTGAACAAGTGGAAATAGAAAGGCAATGGAAATAAAAAATGCTACATATTAAAATACCAAAAGTAATAAAAGTTACACACTGAAAGCTTTTTTGAACAAGTGGGTCTTCAGTCTGGTTTTGAACAGAGTCAGATCAGAGGTGGCACGCAGCTCAAGGGGGAGGCTGTTCCAGGCTTTTGGGCCGGCAACAGAAAATGACCGGTCTCCCCATTGTTTGTACCTTGAGCGAGGCACCTCCAGCAGGTGTTGACTGGCAGATCGTAAATCTCTGCCGGGCTGATGGGCTTTCAAAAGTTCTGAGATGTAGAGAGGTGCAAGTCCATTCAGAGCTTTGAAAACAAACAGGAGCAGCTTGAACTGTATCCTGAACTGAACCGGGAGCCAGTGTAGAGAGGACAGGACAGGAGTGATGTGTTCATATTTTCGTGTGTTGGTCAAAAAGCGCGCGGCAGAGTTCTGTACAAGCTGTAAACGGGAGATGGAGGATTGATTAATACCAACATACAAAGCATTACAATAGTCAAGTCTGGAGGTCACAAAGGCATGGATGGCCTTCTCCAGATCACCACGGCTGAGAAATGACTTGACTTTGGAGAGCAGTCGGAGCTGAAAGAAGCTGGTCTTGACAACAGAACTGATCTGTTTATCAAACTTTAAGTTGGAGTCAAGCTGCACTCCAAGATTTCTGACCACCGGGTTGAAATGGGGGAGGGGAAAACCAACACTGGGACTGGGAAGGATGTTGCTGGTGTCACCAGGAGCACTAAATAAAATGCATTCAGTTTTATCTGTGTTTAGGTGGAGGAAGTTTTGAGAGAGCCAGTGCTTAATGTCATTTAAGCAGTTGACAAGAGTGTTTGAACTGGGTGAGGGGTTGGGAGTGACTGGCAGATAGATTTGTAAATCGTCTGCATACATGTGAAAAGACAGGTTATGACGTGCAATGATTGATCCTAATGGCAGCATGTAAAGAGAGAAGAGGACTGGCCCTAGAATAGATCCCTGTGGTACGCCAGAGGTCAGAGGGGTTGATGAAGAGGAGGACAGATCGCCTATCATGACAGAAAAAGTTCTCCCAGACAGGTAAGATTTGAACCACTCAAGCACAGCTCCCTGGAGGCCAACCTGCTGAGACAAGCGGTTGATTAGTACCTGATGGTCGACGGTGTCAAAAGCTGCTGAGAGGTCTAACATCACCAGCAGAGCAGGGTTTTTTGCATCCAGGGACAGAAGAATGTCATTCTGTACTTTGAGCAGTGCAGATTCAGTACTGTGACGAGCTCGAAAACCTGACTGAAATTTTTCAAACAGGTTGTTGAGTTCTAGAAAAGATTGAAGTTGAATAAAAACAATCTTTTCTAGGACCTTTGATAGAAATGACAGATGTGAAACTGGTCTGAAATTAGAGAGAGCTGTAGGATCTAGGCCTGGTTTTTTGAGAAGAGGCCTGACCACAGCATGTTTGAAAGCAGATGGCACAAAACCTGAAGATAGACAGCTGTTAATAAATGACAAAACACAAGGACCAATTACATCAAAGGACTGTTTGAACATTTTAGAGGGAATGATGTCCAGAGAACAGTTAGTTGGTTTCATCTGCTGAACCACCTTGGTGAGGTGAGGGAGTGAAACCAGGTCAAATTGGTCAAAAACAGCTGTGGTTATTGCAGACGCACAAGACTGGATGGTGTTGGATGAACTGACAATGTTCTGCCTGATAGAGTCTATTTTGTTGACAAAATAGCTCTGAAAGTCATCGCAGGTAGACTGTGTGGCAGTTTTCAGAACATTGACAGATGGGTTGATGACAGACTGGAGTGTGCTGAAAAGCGTCCTCGGCCGGTTGGAGCTGGTGGAGATTAAATTGGAGAGGTACTGTGACTTGGCCTGTTTCACAGCATTATGATACTCACAGAGACAGTCTCTCAGTATTCCTTGAGATACATGAAGCCGGTCGCGCTTCCATTTTCGTTCTGCTTTTCTGCAACGTTGTCGAAGAGCTCGCGTCGTTTCGTTGAGCCATGGTGAAGGTTTGTTCTTTGAAGATGCCTGTTTGAGAGGAGCGATGGAGTCCAAGATCGTTGTGCAGGTGTGATGGAAGGAGCTGATGAAGTCCTCAGGATGTAGAGATGGGTCCAGGCTGACAGCAGAGCAGAATTCAGTGCTCTTAAAGGCATCAGTGAACTCACTTGGAGTTAATGGGGTGATAGAGCGACAGAAACGTGCTGGGAGAATAGCTTTCGGTGCAGGAGAGGTGAAAAATTCGAATAATATGGGAAAATGGTCTGAAATACAGGTGTCCAGGATCTCCACAGTAGGTATTTGAAGGCCGTGGGAGATAATTAAATCGAGTGTATGACCCTGACTGTGTGTGGCCCCCGAGACCAGACTGTGACAGGTTGAAAGAGTCCAGGAGGTCCTGAAACTCACATCCAAGCTGATTACTTGGGCAGCAGGTGTGCACGTTGAAGTCCCCACAGAAAAGCCAAGAGTCAAACTTTGGCATTAGGTCAGCCAGTAGTTCAGAAAACTCACTGAGAAAGTTTTTGTTGTATTGAGGAGACCGATAAAAGAGGCCACACAAAATAGGTTTTGCAGATTCCAGCACAAAAATCATGCTTTCAAAACTGGAGTAGTTTTTCTGAGGCAACAAACGGTACCTGAACGCCTCATTGAAAACTGCAGCCAGGCCCCCCCCTCTTCCAGACCCACGCGGAGCGCTCAGATAAGAGAAGCCAGGTGGGAGGAGTTCAGAGAAGCCGCTGTTGTCTCCAACTTTCTGCCAGGTTTCCGTGATCAAAAACAGATCCAGACGATGAGTGGAGATCAAATCACTTAATATAAAAGTTTTATTTGTGATTGATCTGGCGTTAAACAATGCTGACCGTACAGGAACACAGCCAGTTACGTCACTCTCAGCTCGAGCGAGCGGGCGGAGGTTATGTTTAACGCAGCCTCGCTCCACAGCCCTCACGGGGGGACAAGATGGAAACTGATCGCTGGCGTCATGATTGATAGCAACAAGGCATCTGTTGCGGCGGGCAAAGGAGCGACGGACATCAAAGACGCTGAATTCAGGAGGTAAGTCAGCCGTCGGCGTGTTGTGAGACGAGAGATACTTTTTAAACCTCACCAGCACGCCTGCCCTCGTACCGCGTCTTCTGCGCCGCTTGTTGCGAGGCAACGTGGTCGTGTTGCGTTGTAGGTAGGCAGGAATAGACGCCAAGAAAGGTGGAGGTGGAGGAGGCTTGAAATGTCCATATTTGCCAGTAGCCGGTGTGTTGATCAGCGAGTCTTGGAGACTTAGAAGAGTTGAGCGATCATAGACCAGGAGCGAGGATGCATCGTCGATGAAAAAAAGGCAGAACATGAACAGTAGTAAAAAGTTCAGGAGAGGAGTTAGAAAGCGTGCCAGGACAACCGGCGCCATCTTATTGACTTTATTTAAAAGTTAGACTGAAACACACCTTTACTTTTTCATTCATTCATTCAACCTTTATTTATACAGGCTAGCCTCGTTGAGTCACGGGGACTCATTTACAAGAGGGACCTGTCTCACTCACACCAAACAACCATCCACTCTCACACTCACACCTAGGGTCAATTTAGAGTCACCAATCAGCCTAACAAGCATGTTTTTTGGTCTGTGGGAGGAAACCGGAGTACCCGGAGGAAACCCACGCATGCACGGGGAGAACATGCAAACTCCACCCAGAAAGGCCCCGGACCGGGATTTGAACCGGCAACCTTCTCGCTGAGAGGCAGCAGCTCTACCAGTTGTGCCACCGTGCTGCCCAAAACATACTATAATGTTGAGCAAACAAATACCGGTAATTGCTTTAGGTGCTTACCTTGTTAAATTCTTGTTAAAGTCCTCCCGTGCACGCTATACCGCGACCCCCATTTGGCAGCCAATCGATTTTTGGCACAACACCGGTCCACATTTCTGGGTTGTCAGTGGTGATGCGTAACAAACACGATGCGTCAGCGGTTACGCATAATAGATGCGACGCATACGGTGAAGTGACTTATTTATGGATTTCGCCACTTTATTAGACATATTTGGACTGATGTGACTTATAGGTCGGTGCGGCGTGTACGGCAGAAAATATGGTAAGTGTTAACTCGATGTGTGTTACAGCGATTGAGTCATAGCCATTTTGTGTTAGCTAAGATCGATTAGCTGTAGCCACCATCGTAAACTGCACAAACTCCAAAAGTTGATCAGATGACATACATCCAATAATTACTCCCTGAAAATATACTGTAAATAAAATATATCCAGAGGCTCATGAGATATTTTGCTAACAGACAGACAGTGTTGACTCTAACAGTTAATGCTAAAGGTTTAGGCAACAATCTTGCACAATAACTACCAATTAAAGTTTGTGTAATGACTCTCAGCTACTACCACACCAGATTGTTGCTCAGTTTCAGTAAAATTAGCTGACATATGGCAATTTAGAGGTTTTCAAAGAGCAATTGGCTGTAGCAGCCATCTTGAATTATACTGACTCCAAAAGTTAGTCACTTGTAGATGTTCATTCAGTGATTACCTTCTGAGAGTTTTATTAAAACCTGTCCAGGGGTTCATGACATATTTTGCTAAAAGTCAAACAAACAGGCAGAAGCATTATCACCTGTTTCACATTTTGGTGGTGTGCAATAAAAACAAACAGATTTTACTGGTTATTAGTGTTAGACTCAAGATGGTGAAGCATGAAGAAAACAAACACACAATAGCATCAAAGTAAATAAAAGTTTACTTTACATGGATAGATCAGGTGATAAATGTGCAGCCATAAAGAGTCTGCACATTGTTTTCTTTCACAAATGTGTCTCCTTATGAATCATTCATTTTGGTGCATTTTGTCTGTGTAGCAGCACACATGACGTGAAACATGTCAGGAACGATCAGTGGAAATCCAACAAAGTTCAATCACGTCCTCTGGACAGTTTCTTGTGTTGAGATGTTTTGTCCTTCATCCAAAGGACTTCATCAGTCCGAGGAGCCACAACAAACTCAGTCCCGAAGCAGCACACTCACACAGTGGACCAACCGGTTTGATGGTGATAAGATGGTTTCTGGAGTCCACCCTCTCCCCTGTCAACTCGTCAGAGGCAGCAATGGCCAAAGTGGTTCAAAAACAAAGAGCTTATCACCATCAAAGTGGTTGGTCCACTATGTAATTGTGCTACTTATGGGACTGAGTTTGTTGTAGCTCTTCGGACTGATGAAACCCTTTGGATGAAAGACGAAACATTTCAACAACAACAAAAGAATCCGTCTGGAGGATCTGACCTAACTTTGTTGGATTTTGTTACTTGGATAATTGAGCATGAACTTTGATGTATCAGTGAAATATAGCACCTCATTGACGTGGAGGGATTTTGACTACAAAATTTTGATAAGATACTTTATTACACCTTACCAGAATTCCCACTACAGTATAAATGTAACTCTCCAGCTTGATGGAGAAACTGTGGAAATAAAATATCCCAATACATGCTCAATAATCCAGGTAGAAAAATCAAAAAAAAAGTTAAGTCTGGTCCTCTGGACATTTAAAATAAATGAATAAATTAGAAACGTTTCGTCTTTTGTCCAACTGAGGAAGTCTTCGCCCATCCCTAACTTTTTCTGATGCTGAGAAGCTCGTCCATGCTTTTGTCTCCTCCAGGCTCGACTACTGCAACTCCCTGTTTATTGGAATCCCTGGCAAAAACCTTCAGAAACTTCAATATATTCAAAACAGTGCAGCAAGGATCTTGTTGAGAGTTCGTAAATTTGAACATATTACGCCCATTCTCCATAACCTTCATTGGCTTCCTGTCGCCTACAGAATTCAGTACAAAACTGCTCTCATTACACATCAATGCTTACACGGAACTTCACCAGATTATCTGAAGGATATTCTTATTCCATACTCATCCACCCGTTCGCTGCGGTCACAGAACAGTAATCTCCTTCACATTCCGAGAACCAAATTAAGGACCATGGGAGACCGGGCTTTCAGTGTGGCTGCCCCCCGCCTGTGGAACTCTCTTCCTGACTGTCTGAGAGCCCCACAGTCTGTGGTTGACTTTAAGAGCGGCTTGAAGACCTTTCTTTTCAACCGAGCATACTCTACCTCCTCATGATTCTACTTTTGATCTTAGCTGATACTGTTATTGATTTTAATTGTTTTATTATTTGTTTTATTGACATTTAATTCTGTTGCACCTTGTAGCACTTTGAGATTTTCATTAATGAAAAGTGCGTTATAAATTGAATTCATTATTATTATTATTATTTTATTTTATTTTTGTCCAGAGGACCAGACTTAACTTTTTTAGATGTGGAAATAAAAATGCAAATCATTACTATTTGTACGTAAGAGAATACAAGATAATGTACTGTATTAGTAGAAGTCAACTGTCTCTAGAAAGTAAAGTTTAGTTTATGGGCTCAAACTTAAAGGATGGTCAAAGATAGACACATGTCTGTTTAATATTTTATTAGTAACGTGCAAAAAGGCCCTCACGAAAAATTGGCTTTCACCAATGTTGAACATATGGATGGACATTACAATGGACATATACAGGATGTAGAGAATAACTGCAGAAGTAAATGAGGAAAAGTACTGATTTACTTTATACTGGAAGAAATGGGTGGTTTATTAGCCTGGCCCTCGCCTTCCTGCACAGCTCCGCTCAATTCTCATTTCCCGTATGAAGCAAAGTGAAGGACAAGGGTCTGGTTTTAACCAGGCTAGTGGTTTATATAAAATCACGCAGAACAGATCTAGAGCTTGCAATATCTGAATGATAAAATGGTTGCAACAAAAACCACTTTCACTCCCTTTGGGTTATTGTTTATGTTGTGTTCCCTATGTTTGCTGTGTTAAAAAAAGTGCATTTAAATGAATATTTTACTAATAATTGAAGTGGATGTGCATGTTAAATATGTTTATAAATGTCAATAAAAAATTATGTTTTTTTGTGACAGTCACAGGCTGCAGACAGCCTACTGTGTGAATTTTAGCTTCAGGGGTTCCTCCAGCAGCTCAATGTTGAAAGACAGAAGCAGCCAGCATGTTGCAAACACAGAAAAAGAAAGCAGCTTGACTACATCGATTAAAATAAATAAATAAATAAAACGGTCATGTTATTGGGGAACATTCGAGAACGCTCCTTTCAGTGGAAGTCATGACAGCTCCTTTCCTTGCCGTTTACAGAGTCATAAAAAACAATGCTCCTCATCTTTGTCCGTCCCTAAGCCGTGGTCAAAAACACACCGTGATTCGAACATAAATCCCAGCTGACGGTCTCTGCGGAGCTGCGACCAAAAGAAACAGGCCGTAAAAGAGAGCAGACCGTGGCATCTCACATTGATTACACAACATTATTGCGCTGTAATTTAAGCTGAAATTAAGAACCATCTGTGTTTGTGATCCTCGCGTCAAGCTGTGTTCAAACTGGTGCACGAAAAGCAGAAATTTGACATGAAATTGGAAATTTGTGGGTGAAAACTGATCAAACATCTGATTAACGTGTCTTCCATGTGCGTTGGTAGTCACCCACCGCTCACAGTGTTTGTCCTGAGCATATAGTTAATTCCGCCACAGTAATCCACCTATCTGCATTCCAGCTACCGCCTATAAAAGTCAATGGCAAGAAGCGATAATATGCACAAAACAAACTCATTAGCTTGCTCCGGCGTTTAAAGGTAAACAGTGAAAAGCTAACTGTTCCTGAATAGAGGAAAAAGGGCAGACAGTTGAAGTTGTCACAGTCCAATAAACACCCGGCTAATGCACTCCTGAAGGGCCATTTGGGCTCCCAGACAGGGGTCGGCCTTTCAGCTGCAATCAAGGTTTGATAATAAGACCAGTGGGAAGTCACTGATTCTTGATGCTTTTTTTTTTTTAACTCTTGGATCTTGTTCAGTTTAACCAACTTTTTTGTGCAATGATCCCAAAAGTCCAGAACTCCGTTATGTAAGACTTATACGACTGATCATTTCAGCAATTTCGTAGGTCTGTGACCTAAACCAGTCAAATTTCTGAAGAGACAGAGCCATTGTCGCTCTGGCTACAAATTCCAACCTGGCTAAAAAAGCATGGCTACATTTTGATTTATCAACTAGCAAATGTTTAAAGAGAACCAGGTTTTAAAAAAAATATACAAATTGCTCATTTTGGTCTGTCACTTCCTAAATGACAGGCAGACAAAAAGACTGAAAAGGAAGCCTCAAACAAACAGTTACTGTGCAAAAACTAAAACCAGGTCTGAAATGTTTTTTGAAGCGTGAGTGGCAGAAGAGTCTGATGGTCACGCATGGACTTTTGTTTCTTCATCGTTTAAGTTTAAAGGAGAATATTTTTGGCTAAAATGTAACAGAATCTGTGAAATCTTTGAGGTGCTTTCTATATGCATTTGGGGGGATTTGAGAGAAAACTGTAAGTCTTTTATCAGCGAGACGCACAGAGGGTGAAAAACTGAAAGTTATGCACCATAACTTATGTTCCCTGAAGGAAGGGAACGAGGTGCAACATATGCTATGGGAATTGTGCCCCCGCGCGATTACCTGAAGGAATACATTCACGCCTTTACGGCAGGGGCGTCAGCGTCGCGCCAGAGGCCCCGCCCTCTGGGTATTTAAGCGGCTGACGCCCATCCATCTTTCTCCAAGATTGCACTTCACCGAGCTTTCAGCATTGAAAGGGCCAGATATGTTGCACCTCGTTCCCTTCCTTCAGGGAACATGAGTTATGGTGCATAACTTTCAGTTCCCTTTCAGTCTGGTCTCTCGGTGCAACATACTTGCTATGGGAACGTAATTCATTCATGCCCTTGAAATGCTCATCAAAGTGCATGTGAGAACATCCATCCTAAAAAGACAGGCATCTCCTAGCTGCTTTCTACAGGGAATGTAGAGAGCACATGCTAAGAGGAAAAAATGCAGAATGTAAAGAACATCAATGTGATGTTTCCACTGGGCATATATATTTACAGCACCAACTAGAGACAGCCTAAGCGTGCTCCACTAGTGTGAGTACTCATCATTTCTTTCTTTCTTTTTTTTAATATATATAGGGCACGACTAACAAGTAGAGCCCATCCTGATTTTGGAGATCAGTTAGGGAGAGGGGAAACCCTTCCAACAGACATCTCCTAGGCAAAACATAAACACCAAGGGGTACCCTTGTGAATGTTGTTACTGTTTGTTTTGGGACAAAGCAACCAAAGTCTTAGGCTCTCAGCCAGTTCCATTCAAAGGCCAGGCTGAAAGTTGCCATAATCCTGGATGTGAGTGTAGAAGCTGCCCACGTGCCTGAGTCAGCAGGTCCTTGTGAGAAGGCAATTGCCATGGTATCCCTGATAACATTGAAATCAACTCCGGGAACCACGTTTTCTGTTGCCATCTGGGGGCTATGAGATTCAGGGAGAGGGCTCCCTGGCGTACCCGTTCCAATGTCGCCCCGATCAGAGGGACAGGTGAAAAGGCATAGTAGAGCACCACTGCTGGCCAATCATGTGCCAGAGCATCCATACCCAATGGAGCGTCTGCTTCCCTCAAGGAGAAGTAGAGGTCACAGTGTGAGCTAGCCTTGCAAGCGAACAGGTCCACAGAGGCTCTCCCAAATCGTGACCAGACCTGTTCCACAATCCGTGGGTTCAGGCTCCATTCTGACACCAAAAGAGGTCCTCTTGAGAGGGCGTCTGCTCCATAATTTAGATCACCAGGGACATGAGTCACCCTAAGTGACAAGATTCTTGGAGCACACCATGTGAGCATCCTCTGCGCCAGTCCGAGGAGGGCCTGGGACCTTGTCCCTCCCTCTCTGTTGATGAAGGACACTGTGGTCCTGTTATCTGATTTCACCAGGATATGTTGTCCAGCAATCAGACTTTTATTGAAGAAGTATTTTAGGGACAGGAATACGGCCAGCAACTCCAGGAAGTTGATATGTAATCTCGCTTCCTGCTCATTCCAAAGGCCGCAGGCGTTCTGATTTTTACAGATTGCCCCCCATCCTGTTTTTGAGGTGTCCGTCGTGATGAACACACGAGATGACACCCTTCCCAGTGAGACCCCTTCCGTGAAAACGGACAAATCTCTCCAGGGTTCCAAGGCCTTCAGGCACTCTGAATCTATCCTAACCTTTCCTGCTTGATTAGGTAGGGCGGGTTGTGTCCGTCGGTTTAGCCATACTTGTATGGGCCGCATTTTCAGTAATGTGTGTGGCACACAGGGAATGGCTGCCGCCAAGAGGCCTAAAAGGCGTTGGCAGGTTTTCACAGGGACCCGTTGGTCCAGTTTAAATCTTTCCAGGCAACGGCGAATGGAGGAAACTCTTTCCTTCGAGAGCCATGCCCTGTACTGGACAGTATCAATCTGTACTCCCAGAAATACGGTAACCCGTGATGGAGTCAAATCGCTTTTTTGTAGGTTTATGACAAAACCGAGAGACTCCAGGTGAGATATCACCTTATAGGAGTGTGACTGGGCCTGCTTTCTGCTTTCAGCCAGAATCAGCAGGTCATCCAAGTAATTCATGACCCTGAGTCCTTGATTCCTAAGAGGGGTCAGGGCTGCATCCAGACATTTAGTAAATGTACGCGGAGCAGTCTTTAAACCGAAGGGTAAAGCTTTGAATTCATAAGCGTTTCCCTCGAACGCAAAGCGGAGGAACTTTCTGTGTTTCCTCCACACGCCTATATGGAAATAGGCATCTTTTAAATCCATTGTACATGCGTAGACTCCTGGTCTCACAGACTGGAGAACATGCCGCAGTGTAAGCATCTTGAACTTAAATGTTTGAATCCTTTTGTTGAGAGTCCTGATATCCAGAATCGGTCTCAGGGAATGATCCTTTTTGGGCACCAGGAAGTACTTGCTGTAGTGGCCAGAGCGTAGTTTGCGTCCTGAGACCAAACTAATCACTCCCTTTTGCAGCATCGTCGAAACTTCCTCCCTCAGCACGTGTGCACGTGTAGGGTTGATCTTAGATTGCAGCACCCCTGTGAAGTGGGGCGGTCTTCTTGAGAACTGCAACTTGAGCCCATGACATATTGTTGTCATGACCCAATCATTTGGTAGACACACCTTCCAGGCCTGCGCATGCGTGCTAAGCTTGGACGGCATGTTGAATTGCTGCTCATCGTGTTTTAGTACTGGAGGGGTGGCCTTTGACCCCTCTCGCGCCTTTTCGAGCAGGCTGGTCGGCCCGACAGAAGATATTGCGAGATCTGACCGTCTCTGGCAGAGCTCGTGTAGCTCGTGTATCTTGCTGCGGTTCATAGTTTGACCACATGGTTTGTTTATAAAAATGGGACTCGAGTCAAGAACCAGGGCAGTCTGTGCTTTGGTACTTTTATTTTTGTACATGTCTGAAACAGTGTTTGTTTTGTTTACACATGCAATATGCAAGTCATGTTTTATGTGCGTACACATGTCACCAGTTCCTCGTAGTTTCTTACGATTAGAGACTGGGATCAAAAGGTTAGGTTCCCGTACCGTGCGGGCGGGCGAACCTGTAAAACTGTCAGTCCATCCTGGTTCATCAGGCCCAAGACTGTGTTCCGTACGGGGTCACCGAAGGGGTCCCCGGCTGGTACTGGAAAGTTTCACTGTCACCAGCGGGTCTCTTCCGTGGGAGGCCACGCATGTTTTCCTTTGAGGGAGCAAAACTTTTCCTCGGCAACCCCTCGCGGAGGGCTTCCGCTTGTTTGCGTCTTTGTTCCAGCCTGGCCTGGACACGTTCCAGGGCTCCCCCGAAGAGTCCCGTCGACTCGATCGGGTGCTGGAGGAAAGTAGACCTCTGGTTTTCCGGGAGGTCTGACAATGTTAGCCAAAGATGGCGCTGGGCGACAACTATTTCCGCCATTGCCTTGCCTTGGGAAATGGCTATTGTCCCCATCATGCGGAGCACGAGGTCAGAGGCACGGCGGGCCTCCTCCATGGCCTCCGTTGCGGCCTGCTCGTCTTTTGTTACCTGGATATCCTGCAGTTTTTCTGCCAGGTACGCCTGCACCATGGTCGATGCATTCATTGCGCGAGCCGCGAGGCCCTGAGCCTTGTAGCACTTCTCGAGTTGTTTCTCCGAAGCGCGGCAGGCCCTGCTGGGTAGCGCTGGTTTCGTCCCCGTGGCTGCGGGGGCCAGGTGAGCCGCCAGAGTCTCCTCTATCAGGGGTGCGCTGGCAAGGCCCACTGTCTCCATTCCCGCGACATCAAGGAGTCGGGATAGTGGCAGCATGATGGGAGCTCCGGGTTCCGCCCAGGAGCGTTTGAGCTCCATGAGGAAGTCCGGAAAAATTGGCATTTTCTGCAACGTTGTCGGCTGCTTCGCGTAGAAGTAGCTTCCTGCTAGCCTCGTAGCCTGTTGGCGAGGCATGGGGTCTGGTCACGTGACCTGCAGGGCATCTGCCGCCCTATGGCACAGGTCGAACAGAGCAGGTACCGACAAGTGCGGTTCCGGAAGGATTTGCGCCAGGTTCTGGGAGGAATCTACGGTTTCTCCTTTGTGACCATATTCGGCGTCTTGGTCAGACACTTCGGGCGTCGAGTCCTCAACGGCAACTGAGGAGTCCGACACATTGTCCTCTCCAACTCGACCGTTGCATTCCAGGTCCACGTTTTCTAGCTCCGGTTCGGGAGCGAGCAGTTTAGTGCAACCTTTAGCGCCGCATTCCTAGCCATGGATTTTGCCAACGCATCTGCGCGGCGTTTCCTCACTACCGCCGACATTTGGCGGCAGTGGGAGCAGGAGTCGGGGAATTCCAGCGCTTTCCTCGCACGCAGAATCCCTAGACAGACAGGACAGGCCTCGTGGGTGTCCGTTGCCGAGAGGGAGTAGCCACATCCGCTGGGGCATGGGCGCGAGCGAGGACTAGTCATCCTGGTTTTCTTCCTCTTTGTCCTCCGTTTTCCTTCTCGGGAGCCATGTCCGGAGACGAGAAGATTAGAAGTTGGTCCTAGTTTCCTTTTGTTCGAAGCCGTCTTCTCCGTCGTCTTGCTTTCGCTGGTTAGTCTGCTAATGATTAGCAGGAGGTTGTGACGCAGTTAGCGCCGTCGAGCGAAGCAGCTGCGGAAAGAGAAGAAAACTTCGAGGTAAGTAGAAAAACGCTGGACTAGCTTTCGCCAGCCCAGCAGTACGCAGGAAAATTTCTCTGTACGCTCAGTGTAGGGAGCAAGCTCACCTCAGTCGAGCGATGCGACAACAGAGAAGTCCCACGAAGTTCAGGTGTTAAGCGAGGTGAAGGGCAAAAAAGAGAAAGATGGATGGGCGTCAGCCGCTTAAATACCCAGAGGGCGGGGCCTCTGGCGCGACGCTGATGCCCCTGCCGTAAAGGCGTGAATGTATTCCTTCAGGTAATTGCGCGGGGGTGCAATTCCCATAGCAAGTATGTTGCACCAAGAGACCAGACTGAAAGGGAACAGACAAAATGCCTACATTTTCATGTGTCATTTGAATATCTAAGAAAATAGTCCACTGTCGTTTGAACATTCTGTGGAATCAATCTTGAATTGTGTAGAAACTATTAAAATATATACAAGTACCAGTTCAGTCATATTAAATCCAACTTTCTGTGATCTGCTTAAACTTGATTCTACTTTGAAACGTTTCCATGGTGCTCCACTGAGTTTCTCATGTTTCACCAAAATCCCACTGATCTCCATAAAGTTTTTCTCACAGTTTCTTTGCCTGTTTTGTCTACACTGTGTGACGTACCATAACCAAAAGTCAACGCACTCTCTTCCCGATTGAGCTGCATGTTTTGGTGAAGGCTACCTATGGGACAGATCTGGTTGGCAGGCCGTTGACCGAGGAAGTCCTCTGGATGGAGGACGAAACGTTTCTCACTTAAAGAAACTGTTCCAGAAGACATGATTTAATCTTTTTGTTGTGTGTTTTGGTGTACAACATGCCTGCTGTTTCAAAGCTTGCAAGATACAGAATAAATATTTCTCACAGAGCAGCAACACTTGTGCCTTGGCACCCTTAATAAATCTGGATGCTGAAGATGTACTAATGACACGTACCTGTGCTCCACACTGTGTATGTAGCTTTAAAACCTTTGTCCTCACCATTTTCATTTGCATCATCCAGTCTAAATAGGAAGATCACGTACACATGTGGGGGCGCACGATCTTGTAAACGTGCATTTTGGGGACTTTGCATTGACTTCCATTCATTTTCTATAGCCTAACCCTGACCCGTATCCTAAACCTAACCCCCCAACAAGACGTCTCCTTGTGGGGAGTCGTGGCTCAGAGGCAAGAGAAGATGTGCGTATGATTGGAAAGCCGCAGGTTCAACTCCCCAGACTGACAACATCAAAATGTGGGTGAAAAAGGTGGAACACCCACGCCTGCCTTCACCCTCATTTGTCCCACTCCGAGCCCCATGAGCAAGGCCCTTAACCCCCACCATCTGCTCCCAAACAGGTCTCTCTTGAAAATGAGTTCTCGTGACTCAACGAGACTACCTGTATAAATAAAGGGTAAATAAAAAAATTATGGGGACCTGGCTTTGGTTCCCAGTTGGTTCCCGCCATGCATGATTTTTTGTAAAACTAGTCCCTGTTCACACTCACACACGTTCATTCAAGTGTAGGAACTATCTCCCAGGAGAACGTCTGACTCCTTCCTGCCATCACTGGCACAAAAAGGGGGAAATGACAAGGCTCTTTTTTACTCAGCCTTATCTGCAATGTGTGTGTGTGTGTATGGATGGGGGTAATACGAACAGAGTGCTTTTTGTGCAGCCAGGTCTGTTTGCACAGGGC